>PISX010002932.1:0-116350 GCA_004024625.1 Mellivora capensis | reverse complement strand
TAATTGACTCTCTCTGCTTGACTTATTTCACCTCAAGATTTTTAAATCATTTGCACATCAAGGTCATACTATTAACAGTGCTTTTGCTGCTAAATGTTCAATAACTATCAATAATAGTTCATAAAGCCCTAAGCAATGCTGGCTAACATAGTTCAGCTGACTTTTGATGTACTCATGGACTCAAATCTGTGTTCTTTGGTGTGACAGAGACTGCATATATGCACCAAGCCCATTACCTTTCCCCACTGGAAACACACAGCAGGAATATATTTCCTATCACCCTTTTCAGTCAGATGTGTCCATAGGACTTAATTCTGACCATTAGAATGTGGGTAAAAGTGATGTCCACCCTTTTCCAGTTCAATGTATAACAAAATCCCACAAGTGATCCTTGCTCTCTTTTCCCCAACATTCCTGAGATGATAAGGGTCTGAGAATCTATAATAAGGTAGAATTACAATATGGAAGGAACTTGAGGCATTGAGTGACCACATGCCAGACTGCCTGACCAGAGGTAGCCACTGACGGGCCATGATATGAGCTAGAAATATATCACCATAAGGCTAAAGCTCTGAGATTACAGGATTTGTTTCTTGTAGTACCTAATATTACCTGAACTAATTCTGAAATTGGACTTTTGGAGTGAACATGGTATACACCTGAAATTCATCATTGGCTTACAGGTCAGTCAGCAAAACGGAGAGGAACCAATAGATGAAGGTGGAAAGTTAGAGGACCAGTTCACGATATTCCACAGTATTCCTTTTGTATCCATTACCAAAACATAGGGTAGAACTAAGTAATTATAAAGGAAGTCTGGACCTCATGCTATTAAGCTTGTAGTTCTTACACAGAAGATTGAAAAGAATGAGAGTAACAGGGTCCATTTTCTACTATTGTCTACCCTTAGCAATGTATATAACAAGAAAGTGTTTAAGGACAGATAAAAACTAGCTGGTTTTGAAGCAGAAATCAAGGTGGATATGTAGGCAGAGATCACCAACTTTTAGGGCTGGAAAATCAGCTAATAGAGATAAACTGAAAAAGGCTCTGAGTGACAAAAGTACAGCAAGATTCTTAGGAAACACACACAGATGTATAGCCATGAGACAAAGATCAGATTAAGGGTATGACCTTCAAACATTCTTTCCCATAGCTTGGAGGTTGCTAGACCTGCTTGGAGGGAGGGAAGAGGAAACAAATGAATAAAGCAGACTTGAGGAAATAGCTATGAAGAAATTTCAGATGCAGTTACTAGCAGTTGGAAAGGTCTAGAAACAAAGGGTTAAAGGACATAGGAATTTTGGATTAGAGAGTATCACTAAGGTACTATGTGCCGGGACTTAAAAGACTGACTTTTTGAGCTTTAGGATTAGTGCTTCATCCCCTGACTTTCACCAGGCCAAGTATAGGCCCCAAGACCCACTTCATTCAGGCCCTGGGGATAGTGGGTGAAGAAAGAGCTCCTGGGGCAGGTACCTGGGGCATCAAGAAGACAAGGGAGGTTCCAGAAAGCACAGTTCTGGACTAAAGGAAGAACTTTCCCTACCCAAAGAGTAGGCCTTTCATAATATGTGTCTAGAAGGATGTCAGAATTGCTGTGGACTGGTGATAGCTACACACCTCTCACTGGTTTTGTTTTGTTTTTGTTTTTGTTTTTCATGTTTTGTTTTGTTTCCAAACAAGAGTTTAAGATATGGCTTTCCTGTATATATATCACCACTGGATACTCTGTGTGTGAGTAAGATAGTTCGTAAGTTTACGGATTCTCCTTCAGTCCTGATTTAGAGGTCTGAACATCATCCAAGGATTGGACTTGAGCTGCTTGATGCAGTGACTGGTGGTGACCTTGCATCTTCTTCCTTCAGGAAGGACAAATGTCTTCCATGTATAGTAGGAGGACGAAATGAATTCTGGGTGACCAGGGCTGGACTGGGCAGAGTGTGGCTATCTTGTCATCAGATACATTTCCTTTCTTTCTCAGTCACATAGATAAGAACAACAGCCTGGGTGTAGCCACCTAATGGAGGGTTTCCAAAGGAATATGGGTGGAAATAATGTTCACCATTTCCAGGACCAACCCATAAAACGGTATACACAAGAGCCTCTCTCTCCTTCCCCGCCTATTAACTGAATGGAGAAGACCATGAAACCCAATGGGGGGTGGGGGCAAGACCCAGAAAATGGAAGAAGCCTGGCTCCCTGACTGGTCACTTGGACGAATGACCCACTAGGGCGATGATGCCCTACAAAGACATCTGGAACTGATGGATATATTAGAACACATGGCAGAAGGAAATTAAGGATCTGGATGGAATCTGGGTTACTTGTCAACTGACCTTAAACAGGGAGATGATTCTGGATTCCATGGGTGGGCCTAATATAATCACAGGAGTCCTTAAATGTGGAAGGGACAGGAAAATAAGGCAGAGTGATCCAATGTTAGAGGCTGACTCCCTCCTGCTGGCTTTGAAGTTGGAAGAAGGAATACAAACCCAGGGATGGGAGTGGCTTCTAGAATCTGGAAAGAAGCAAGGAAATGGATTCTCCCCTAGAGCCTCTAGAAGGGATCGCAGCCCTGACAATATCTTGATGTTAGCCCAGTGAAACCCATTTCAGACTGCTAACCTACAGACTTGTAAGATAATATATTTGTGTTATCTAAGTTTGTGGTAATTTGCTACAGCACCAGTAGAAAACTCATGCACAGTCACTACATTATGTTATTAACTTTGAATTAGAGGACATGGAAAAAATTCCCCGTGTGTCTTCTCTCATCATCCTATCCAAAGCTACTCTCAGATTGTCCGTGCATACTATATGTAAAAGCCTAAATAGCTCTTATTTATGGATACCTCCCAGAAAGATTTGAACCTTAGAAGTGAACAAAGTCTTACAGTTAATGCATAACTCTCTCCCAGTTGAATTTCAGTGGAA
Source organism: Mellivora capensis (assembly GCA_004024625.1). NCBI lineage: Eukaryota > Metazoa > Chordata > Mammalia > Carnivora > Mustelidae > Mellivora > Mellivora capensis. The sequence continues at coordinate 113,413 of PISX010002932.1, read as the reverse complement.
TCTGGAGAGTGGGAGAATTATTATTTTGACCCATAGAATGACTATATGGAGCTTCTCTAGGTCACCTCCCAAAGTTCCTTTTCCTGATTTCAGATGACCATTAAAGAGTAAAAAGGTGACAAAAATGGGGAACTGAGCTCCAAGCTATACCAGAGATTAGTATCAGACTCAAAAAAAAAAAAAAAATTACTTCACCACTCCAGCTTGGGATTCTTTCTCCAAAATGAAAGGAATCGACTAGGCTAATTAACTTTCCGATCCCTCTTTGTTCTTAGCTGCTATGTATCAAATGAGTATTTCTCTAATGGCTCTCATGCAAATTAGTTCATTAGTAAATATAAATTGTTGCATGTTTGAATCTTTCCCATTTGTAGTGGTTCCTATGACTAATGTGCAACAGACAAGGAAAATGAAAACAGTTGGTTATGTCAGAATAACCACTTGGGAATTACACTTTCTCCACTTAATTGTGAAGTGGTTTGGAGACATGAGATAACTTTCTTTTTTGACTCAGGGAGAAACTGACCAGAGGATCTTAAATATTTGAAGTTTCATCAGCAGACATCAGATGGAGTTGGAATCCCACAGATGTGGAGCAGAAGTCAGGAAGGATGGAGAAAGGGTAAGAGTTCTGAAAAGAAACCAGAACACAATCACCAGATGGAAGAGAAGAGTCTTCTCTGTTTAGTTGACGGTCACCAAATTCTGAATGGGAATTCTGTTTTTCAGCTATTAAAAGAGCATAGAAATACAACTGGGGCCAATGATTGAGAAACATCTGTTTCTTCTCCATGTTGATAATATGGGAGGAATTGGTTTGGCCATGAAGCAAAAGGGTTTAATTCAAAGAAAAATTGCTAAAGGGGCAGGGGGACAATTAGACAACAGACTAGGAAACTGTAAGAAATCACAACTTTCCTGAAAGTTGAAAAGCAATCAAAATTTTCTCTGGCTGGTATGCTGTCTGAAGGCAGAAAGAAGTCCCAGTTAATCTCTTGCACTGTCTTGTGAGGACCATTCTGATGTCAATCTCATGTCTTGTATGTTTCTCCTCCCGATATATACATATATGTGCGGTTCACACTTCCCTTTACAGTAAGTATCTGCTACAGGCCGACATGAACAGAAAGCTAGAAGGAAGCCAGCATGGGTCCCAGATGCTCTACCTCCGATGCAGGAGGTCTCCATGGAAGACAAAGATGAAATATGCAACTTTCAAATCACATTTTAAAAGGCTTCCCTTTTACCCCAATTCCCGGTTAGAACTCATGGACCAGGAATAGGATTAGATAGTACTATGCACTCCGAAGGATCCCTGAGCCCCCAGGCAACTAGACTTAAGAGATTTTTCACCGAGGGCATTGAGCATGAGGAGACAGGTAGGTCCAGTCGCTCTGAATGGCCATGTTTTTATGGCAGGAGGTAGCGACAGCCGAGGTTCAGGCAACAGCCCCCTTCTGCTCTTTTTGACCTGCTTGCTTACTTCCTACCAAAGGAAAGCGCTTTGCTTCTGTCCAGATTAACAACCAAACCCCAAATTCATGGGCTAAAGGAAACAGCTTTGTAAACGGATGGGACAGACACATTAATACATTGATTGGAAACATGCTATTTAAATTCAGGCTAGTTAAACAGGATGCCCTTTGTCACTGACCAAATTGTTAAATTGGGGCCTTGGCAGGAGCCTTCTGTACGTCTCCGAAGATTCCCTGGATCCAGACCTCTGTGGTATTAAAACAAACAGAGTAAATATTTTCCTTGCAGTTTACATCCCAGATCTAAATATTTCCAAGCACGTCAAACTCACTTTTCTCCACTGCTCCCTGCAGGGTCCTTGTAGACTTCAGCTGCCAAGGAACCCAGTTGAACTTGCCTTGTTTGGGAGGGGCGCCGTCCCTGAAGACAGACAAAGCTCAGAGCAGCCTGCCGGAAGGAGTGTCTCATAGCTGTGCCGCTGTGCCTGGTAGAGGGGCTCACCGAGCAGGAGGTGTGCTTGCTATCTGCTGATTTCCACAGGCACGGAGGGAGGATCACTCCCCTCACTGAACATATGCACCTATTCCCCGAGACATGCCAAGCACCTGCCCTGGGAAACCTGGGTTTCCTTTCATTAGCTTTTACTGGGGAAGTCCGTCTCCCAGTTTCATCACTTTGGGCTTCACTTAAGCCAGTTACATCTGTGCAAGAAAGCGACAACCTCCGGAAAACCTAGCAAAGAAGACTAGCAGACTTTCTTTCTCCCTCCCTGGTTCTGGATGGCTGTGTTTTGGGTCCTGAACGTTGTCGAAGCTCTCTGAGAAAAAGGAAGCAAACATCACAATTGAGTATGATGCCATTTTACTGGGTGTTTCTTCAGAGTATGTAGCATCTTGGGGACTTACCCTGGAAGTGTCCTAATATGATGGCAAAAGCAGTGCCCTACTTTTTAAAAACTGTTCCTTTTGTAGTTGCTGACAGCACATTCTTAGATGGCCGTAACAAATTCAATTTAATTGAACTCCACCAAGAAGCAATGAGTATAGTTGTAGGCATCCACATCCTTGTCTCTGGACTCAGAAAGGTAATCCAAAGTAAGGGATAAGGATAACTCTCACCTTTATTATTATTTTTTAACCGGTGAAGTTTTTATTAAATCCACATAAGTAAAAACCATATCATGAGGGGTTGTGGGGGTGGGGCCACCAAGAAGTAGGAGCCAGGCCACCAGATGGGGCCTTGGGGGTGAGGAGTGGGTAACTCCCACCTTTAAAACACGAATTCCCATCTACTTGGAGTTACTTAGTGTGAGTGAGCCCTGGGCTGCTGAGGCTTCTGCCAGCTGATGGCCATAAACCATGAGCCCTTCAAGGATTGCCTCAGTACAAATAGCTTCCTCATCTAAAATCACATCCATGCCTCGGTGGCCCACATCCAGTAACTGATCGATGAGGAAGTGAATGGGCCTGCCCACAACAATCCAACTTGAGAGAACTCCAAAGGGTCACTCTAGATTCAGGGCTCCCTATGAGATCCAAAAGGCTATTTTGGGGAGTCCACTGTAGCTCAACATTTCCCTCTCCCCAGTCTGCCTTCTTCTCCTCCCTCCACATGTATTGATCCCAAGGGCACACCTTCATCAACATCCTGACCCCTAATCTCCACTGAAATCTGCTTCCCAGAGAACCCAACTTGGACACATAGGCTCAAACCCGACCCATGTTGGGGAGTCATTTCTGTGTTTGATGTGAGCATTCAGTCATATGTTTGATAAGTGAGTGCAGTATTTTAAGCAGCATCCATAAGAAACTCTGAAAACAATATGGCCAACATCTACCTTGGCAAGAGTTTACAGTCTAAAGTCTATCGTTGGGCAGATAGTATAGATATATAAAAAGATACTCCATAATATTATATAATAAATGATAATTATCAAAAGAGTAGGTGAAACTGGGATTTATCACAAGGGAGGACTAGTTTTAAGGACAAAATAGTGGCTGGTTGTTTGGGGAGCAACGGGGTTATGATAATCCTCCATTATCTGCAGGCTATTCCTCTGTGAAAGTCAACAGCTCCATATATAAAGAGTCCTCACCCTGCCAATGAGCTTGATTCCAAATAGCCTTTCTGCTTCTTCACACCTCATGATGAAGCTACCAGACAATGTCCAATGGCAACAGGTTAAAAAAAAAAAAAAAAAAAAACAGACTTTCATAAATACTCTTGCTCTGAGATTTGCCCTACTTGACCCCATTGTTCCTTGTTGCTTAGGTTCCCAGAGTTTCTCAACTCCCCTCATCCAAGCTCCAAGGCATTGGCATCTGGAGATGGTGCCCTGCCCTTCTTGTTGGGCTGGTTTGTGGGCTCCGTCTTGCCAATTCAAATCCCTAAAGCTAGGTTTTGCTCTTATTCCTATCCATCTTGTTTTTGCAGAGATCTCCTCACTTGACCTTGCTTTTCTTGGCATTCTCATTGCCTCCACGTCTACCTGGAAATTCTCATCTCCATTTTGCTTCCCGAGATTTTGTCACTGTCCATGATCTCCAGCTTCTGTCTCCAGCTAACTAGATTTGCTCCTTGTACAAAACCCCAGTCCAAGACTCAGTAACTTATGCTTAACTGTGACCTAGGGCAAGTCATTTAACACTGCTCATCTTTCAGTAGTTTTAGTTGTAAAATGAGGATACTAATTCCTATCTCTCAGAGATGATAACGATAATGACTAATGAACTGGCTTGGATTCAAGAGTCTCCTGGGAAGAAGTAAAAACAAAACACAAACACAAAATCCTAGCAAAAATCGTTATAATTTATCAAACATTTACTATATGCCAGGTACCACACAAAGCACGTTATCGTAATACACAATTTTTCAGGATAAACTCCAGGGAACTGGATAGTAAGTCCTGCCAGTTGGTACTCAAAATGTGACTGCAATTTTGCTGCTCTGACTTCATGCCAGAAATAGAGTCTGGAAGCACTCTCTGTCCATTTTTGCACATGATCTTTGCTTTTCCTCTTGCCTTCCATTTCTACCCCTACTGCCTCCTAGGTTAAGCCTGAGATCTTTGGAGCCAGGTAGGGAGAGTTTCAAGGGGCAGGGTCTCCTGCCAGAACAGATATCTTGCCCTCCACAGTGGAGTCAACAAGATCTGTAGTGGTACGCTGAAGCAAGTCCACTGTTCAAGCCACAATAAAACACAGGATGGTTAATCTGAAGAGGATATACAATGTAGAACAGGGTCTGAGATCCTGAAGCAAAATGTGTGCAAAAACAGGGAGGACTAATGAACAAATAATATCTAAATACATATAAAAAAGGTTAAGGTAGAGCTGTTTCAAAACAATGGTAGATATATGGCTTCATTAAAGTTATTTTTTTTAATTGAGATGAATCCAAATGCCATAAAATACATCATTTCCAAACATACAATTCAGGGGTGTTTAGTGCATTCAGAAAGTTATGCCACCATTGGCACTATCTAAATCCAGAACTTTCTCATCACCACAGAAGGCAACCCCATACCCATTAGCAGTCCCTCCCCATACCCCCTCCTCCCACTCCTACCAACCACTAATCTACTTTCTGTCTCTGTGTTTTGCCTATTCTGGACCATGTGTTTCAACCCCTGGTTGGCATTGTTCTGCTGAATGTATTTAAAGATATTGATGGAGCATGGAGCTTCCTGGATACCACCACTATTTAATTTTCACATTGTTACATTGATTCTGTTATTGTCCTCCATCAAGATTTTTTTTAAAGATTTTATTTATTTATTTGACAGACAGAGATCACAAGTAGGCAGAGAAGCAGGCAGAGAGAGAGGGGGAAAGCAGGCTCCCTGCTGAGCAGAGAGCCCGATGCGGGCCTCGATCCCAGGACACTGGGATCATGACCTGAGCCGAAGGCAGAGGCTTTAACCCACTGAGCCACCCAGGAGCCTCTCCATCAAGATTTTCATGCCCTCTTCTCTTCCTTTCCCCCTTCCCTCTGACAATGGTCTGCATAGTGGAGTCTGAATTTCTTCATTTGAGTTTAAGATCCTTCAGCCTAAATTCCATCCTCCCAATAATTTTGCATTTTCTTCCTCCACATTTTTGTTCACATGTACCCTTTAATAAGAATCCCAATCTTTTGTCATCTTTAAGACCAGATCCAATGCCACCTCATTCATTGCATTTCCCTAGATCAATCCAAGAAGTTAAACCTTCTCCTCTTATGCCATCTGGCTCTTGGTGTACCCCATACCACTCCATAGCCCTTATAACTACACATTCGCCAGTGTGCCATGGTTGTTTCTTCTCCTCGACTGCAAGCTCCCTGATTGATGATAACATGTCACCCACAGTGCCTGCCTGGCACACTATGAGCACACAGTAAGTGCTTGGTGAAGACATATATGAATGAAAAGGAGTTTGGGCTCAAGGTAATTACAACTCTGATAACCATTACATAGAGTTCCGGAACTAAGGACCAAAATTATACTGCCTGCAGTATTATAAATATGGTAATTTTATTGGGTAGTTCTAAACTTTGGATACAATAATAAATGCTAGGGAGGTCTATACAATTGTTGGAAATATACTTAAAGACCCTTAAGTTAATAGGGAACTTGTAACTTAAATGTAATCATTTGTTTTATTTACTTATTTATTTTTAAATAATTGGTTTTAAAACAAATGAAGACCCTTTGCTCAGCAAAGTCAGATTATTGAGTCTACTGAGATTTCAATGTTGATTGATCTTTGGAATGAGGAATTTGGATTCAATAAATTCTCCTTTCTTGACAAGCTATTATCTTCAACACAGCTATTCTCATCTCTTCCTGTGAAGGATTTATGATAATAAATCACCAAAGTCTTTATTTCTAGACACACAGGGAGATCCACTTATAACTTACCAGGCTTCCTGCTATCCCAGCCAGTTTGCTTTGAAAGTGAGGATTTCATTCAAATGAACTCCTTTCTTTTGGCATACGCCTTGAAGTTTATTAACTCACTGTGCAAACATTTTATGAACACTCTACCATATGTAAGCTACAGTGTTCTACAAAAATTGATACTCTAAGGCCTCTGTCTTCACAGATCTCATGGTTTGGTAATGGATAAAGATAGGTAAACATAAATTAAAAGGACTGCATGCAGAAAGGGAGTTCGGAGAAGAGTAAGATAGTTAGAAGACTGCTTAAAAGTGGTTTTTTGAGGGGTGCTTAGGTGGCTCAGTCATTTGAGTGTCTGACTCTTGGTTTCAGCTCAGATCATGATCTCAGGGTCATGGGATCCAGCCCCAGGTGGGGCTCCCAGCTCAGCAGGGATTCTGCTTGAAGATTCTCTCCCTCTACCCCTCCCCCAACTCACATGTGCACGCTCACTCTGTCTCTCTCTAAAATAAAAATAAATAAATCTTTTTTTTAAAGTGGTTTTTTGACATGCTAGTTTTTATCTCATAAGCCCTATGAATGTCATACTTGATCATTTTTCCCTTTTTGGTCTATTTACTGGGATGATCAGAACCAATTTTTATGACCCACCTCTAGCCATATTATACTTTTGAGTTACTCACTTACAAATTTATAGTATAAATTTGATGATCTATAAAGGTGCTATAGAGGTACTAGGTACTATAAAGGTACTATAAAGTACTATGGTACTTTTACATAGTAAAAGGTACTATATAGGTACTTTATAGTAAAAGGTACTATATAGGTACTTTATAGTAAAAGGTACTATAAAGGTACTACAAATTACCTCCGACTTTTTCTCACTTTGCCACTTTTATTTTCTCCTCATATACTCTTTCCTTTTTATTCTATCTTATTTTTTAAAATATTTTATTTAGGTATATATTTATTTATTTATTTGACAAAGAGAGACACAGTGAGAGAGAGAAAACAAGCAGGGAGAGAAACAGAGGGAAAGGGAGAGAGCGTGATGCAGGGCTCGATCCCAGGACCCTGGGATCATGACCTGAGCCTAAGGCAGATGCTTAATGACTGAGTCACTCAGCCTCCCCCTTTTTTATCTTATTTTTAATTCTGTTTTGTTTTATGCATCTTGTTAAACCATCTAAAATATATTTTAGGTGAAGTGGGACAAAAGTAATAATGGTAAAAATAATTCTGAGGAAGTCAGAGTAAAGAGAACTGTAGAATTTTTTGTACTGGTTCACTTGGAACAATTACATTTTTTAAGGGTCAGCATATCATTTAACTAAAAACTGCAAAGAATGCTAATTAGAGAGGAAATATTTATATGTATTTTAATCATGGTTTGCTGATTCACACACCCTAATTTGAATTGTTTGATGTGATCCTGTCATGTAAAGGAAAAACAAAATAACTAATTATAAAATTTGAAAACACTAAATATGTATTTTATGCTCACTTAAAAATCAACCACTCAAATCCTAATCTGCGTAAAGTTAAGTTAACTGATATAAAGGTAAAAGCAATCGACACAGAGTAGGTCTGCATTGACGTCTTTTGAATCAATGAGAGAAGTAAGGCAGGAACAACATTCTTGGAGCCCGCATCACTAGCTGAAGGGCCCTGACTGGATGTTTTACACGTAATCTTCAGATTGGTCTTCAGCTCAGTCCCAGAGGCTGGTACGGTCCTCCCCATCTCACAAAGGACAAGCAGAGGCACAATGAGGTTCAATAAGAATGCTTCCTGAACTGTTGTCAGAGCTTTGCCTGTATGGCTCATTAGTCCACTCAGAAAATCCATGTACCAGGGTCTATTTCTTTTTAATCCTCATTTCATAATTGAAGAAATAAGGGACAGAGATCTTACACCTGTTGTCCAAAGTGATACATCTGGTAATGAAGCTTGGATTAAAAACCCAGCAATCTGACTCTAGACTCCATGCCCTTAACCACTAAATGAGTCACTTCCTCAAATTTGCTAAGCAAACAGCAGATATCCCTGCCCTGTACCAAAGTCTACAATCTTTAACTTACACCACGCTGCCCTGGGATTCAGTTCAAACCTACCCGATGTACCTTTTTTTTTGTTGCATTTAGACAAAATCAGTTATTCCTTCCCCTGGTCTTCCTAGTGCTATCATATATTTATCAGACTTTCCATATCTTCTTTTAATAATCTCTTACACCGTACACAAACATAAACTCGAAATGGATAAAAGACCTCAACGTGAGGCAGGAATCCATCAGAATCCTAGAGGAGAACATAGGCAGTAACCTCTTTGATATCAGCCACAGCAACTTCTTTCAAGATATGTCTCCAAAGGCAAAGGAAACAAAAGTGAAAATGAACTTTTGGGACTTCATCAAGATCAAAAGCTTCTGCACAGCAAAGGAAACAGTCAACAAAGCAAAGAGGCAACCCGTGGAATGGGAGAAGATTTTTTCAAATGACAGTACAGACAAAAGGTTGATATCCAGGATCTATAAAGAACTTCTTAAACTCACACACACAAAACAGATAATCATGTCAAAAAATGGGCAGAAGACATGAACAGACACTTCTCCAATGAAGACATACAAATGGCTATCAGACACATGAAAAAATGTTCATCATCACCAGCCATCAGGGAGATTCAAATTAAAACTACATTGAGATACCACCTTACACCAGTCAGAATAGCCAAAATTAGCAAGAGAGGAAACAACGTGTGTTGGAGAGGATGTGGAGAAAGGGGAACCCTCTTACACTGTAGGTGGGAATGCAAGGTGGTGCAGCCACTTTGGAGAACAGTGTGGATATTCCTTAAGAAGTTAAAAATAGAGCTTCCCTATGACCCTGCAATTGCACTACCGGGTATTTACCCCAAAGATACAGATGTAGTGAAAAGAAGGGCCATCTGTACCCCAATGTTTACAGCAGCAATGGCCATGGTCGCCAAACTGTGGAAAGAACCAAGATGCCCTTCAACGGATGAATGGATCAGGAAGATGTGGTCCATATACACTATGGAGTATTATGCCTCCATCAGAAAGGATGAATACCCAACTTTTGTATCAACATGGATGGGACTGGAAGAGATTATGCTGAGTGAAATAAGTCAAGCAGAGAGAGTCAGTTATCATATGGTTTCACTTATTTGTGGAGCATAACAAATAACACGGAGGACATGGGGAGATGGAGAGGAGAAGGGAGTTGAGGGAAATTGGAAAGGGAGATGAACCATGAGACACTATGGACTCTGAAAAACAACCTGAGGGTTTTGAAGGGGCGGTAGGTGGGAGGCTGGGGGAGCCAGGTGGTGGGTATTATGGAGGGCACGCATTGCATGGAGCACTGGGTATGGTGCAAAAACAATGAATTCGGTTATGCTGAAAAGAAATTTTAAAAATGTATATTTGCCCTTAAAATATGATTTTCTTAAATGTAAGGATTACTTAATGATGAAATAACTTTTCTTTTATTCAATATACCTTGAAAATATTAATGATTCAATGAATGAACAAATCAAAAACTATGATATATAAACCTGGCCTATCAAAATGTCATCAATGCCTGAGATTCTGCAATTAGATATTCATTACTTTGGCCTAATCTTCTTAGCTCTTGAAATGAAAAGATCTTGTAAGGAGTTGGTATGTTCATTCGTATGTGCCTTTTATGTTTTAATATAAACACACTTATTAGATTCCTCCTTGGGAATAGTTTTGATGGAACAAAGTACAGACAGAACAATGAGATGATAATTCCTGGACAGAGTCACAGGAGATCCCCTCTGAAGGAAGTTAAGGACAACTGAGGTAGATTCCAAATAACTAATTTTGTCGCATGGTCAGACCTTTCTCTTCTGGCCTGGCCTTTACTCACATTCTCAAATCTTATCTAAAGAAATATCTTCTACAAATAAAATCCTCCCTTGAACAAGGGAAGTGGAGGATATTAAGTAGCTTCAAGTTAACAGACCCACAAGATTTCAAAATGTAACCTGTGGTGCCCAAACATAGATGGGGAACATAATTGCACTGGAGGCCTTTGAAAATGTATCTTACTTGTGCCCCAACCCTCCTAAATTTCATCTGACCAAGGTCAGCTTCATGCTCGACCTGTGGAGTCACTTGGGTCGCAGTCAGAAGGATCTTGCTTGCTTTGGTCCAGCCACCTGCCTTAAATTCTTAGTAATTTTTAAAAATTTTAAAAAAATATTTTGAGAAAGTGCACAAGCAGGGGTCAGGGGCACAGTAGTAGGGGCAGAGGGAGAAGGAGAGAGAGAATCCCAAGCAGACTGACACCCAGCATGGAGCCTGATGCAGAGCTGGATCTCATGGTCATGAAATCATGACCTGAGCAAAGTCAAGAGTTGGATGCTTAACCAACTGAGCTACCCAGGCGCCCCTTTTTAAAATTTTTTAGGGACATCTGGGTGGCTCAATTGGTTAAGCACCCAACTCTTGATTTTGGCTCAGCTCCTGATCTCAGGGTCCCGCAATCGAGCCCAGGTCAGGCTCCATGCTCAGTGGGGAGTCTGCTTCAGATTCTCTCTCTCGCTCTGCCTCTGCCCCTGCTCTAGCACACCCTCTCTTACTCTCTCTCAAATAAACAAATCCTCAAGAAAACTTTTTTAACATTTTTATTTTGTATTGCCCCAGCAAATCACATAGCTGGTCTAGGGTAGCATTGATTGTTAGTAGATGTTGTGGAACATTGGTGGCAAATAGCAATTAGCAAATTTTTGAAATCCAATCAAATAGATGATAATGAACTAATCAGTGAAGGAAGTCACTAAATATCCAGAGGATTCTTGAACAAGTCAGTTCACTTTGGTGGGCTTTATCTTGATCTTTAAAAAAGAAAAGAGAATTGGAGTAGATGGTCCCTAGTATCCCATCGGGTTCTAGTACTGTGGCAGAGACTGTTCTGTGTTCGGCAAAACCTATTTCTTTTTCTTCCTTAGCACACAACAAGACTACATTTCCCAATATCCCTTGAAAACAGGTGTGGTCATGTGTATGGATTTACTGGAGCTGTCATAATTAAGGACTGCAAGTAGGTGGCTTAAACAACAGAATTTTCTTTTCTCGCAGTTCTAGAAGCTAGAAATCCAAGATCAAGAGGTCAGTAGAGTTGGTTTCTTCTGAGGCCCGTTTTGGGCTTATAGATGGCTATTTTCTCTCTGTGTCTTCACGTGGTCTTCACTCTATATTTGTCCGTGTGCAAATTTCCTCTTCTTATAAGGACACCAGTCTTATGGGATTAGAGCCTACCCTAATGACCTCATTTTGACTGAAGTGCCTCTTTAAAGAAAGTATCTCCACATACACTGAGATACTGGGGGGTAAGACTTCAGCATATGAATTTGAAGTTGGGGGGGTATAAGTCAGCCAATGATACCACATGATGAAGTCCCAACAGATAAAATATAGGTAAGAGTCTTGGATGCCCCTTTCAGTTCAATTCTATAGATAGCTTGCACACATGGTCCTTCACCCTTTTCCCCCTTCCAGCTGCCTGGAAGAGAGACCACTCCCTGGGCAACTCTCAGCATGGCTAAGATTATCATTCAGTGAGGATTCAGAGAAATTGAGATCACATTTCTGTTTGCAGCTACTAATTAATAAACACTGACTCGGTGCTGAAAACCTTGGTAGGTAATCTGGGACACAAAGAAATAAAAGGCATGACGCTTTACCCTTGATATTGCCGATAAGGGCACAGACCATCAAAACACCAGTAAAGGCTGAAATGTAGAGAAATACCTCCAAGTTAATGTTTTAAAAAGTGATTTAGCCCTGAAGGCTGGTGGAGGCAGAAGGGACTCACTCATTTGATGAGTTGGACGTTGGTTGACCTTGACTTGAAGCCTGGGAGGCATTTAGATCAGTGAAGGGTATCCCAGGAAGAGGGATGACCAGGCAGGAAATCGAACGTGACAAGAAGCCAGGCATAAGTGGGAAATGGTGAGACTTCTGCCCAATAGTAACAGAATCCTGCCGGGGGTGCTAGGTAATAAAGCAAAGCTCTAAGCCCACACCAGACCCAGAAAATCCTTGGGAGCTAGATAATGACTTTAAGCTGCTTTACTTCATCCCATCCAGCTCCAAACCTGATTGGGAAAATTCTTCAGAAAATCCTCTCTTCTTTCTGTCTTTTCCTTTGAAAGTCTACCTCTCACTCATTGCCTTTTCCCCTGAGCATTTGTTTCTAGAGCTTGTGCACAGATAAAAGGATAGCATTATAACCACCTCCTTGCAATGGCTCATGATTTCACTTTTTGTAATTTTCCTTCCACTATCATGTATGCGTCTTATCTAACCCCCATTTGATCTTAGTGTCTTTTTTCCCTTACAAAACTACCCCTAATTTTAAAATATTTCCCCTTTTTCTCATCTATAATACCACAAGGACTTAATTTGGGTCTCTGAAATGACATATTACTCTTGTCATCCCTTTTTAACACCTTGCTTCTATTTGTTGCTACCTTAATTTAACTCCCCTGGTCAGCATCTCTGTCTTTCCCTTGGCCACTCATTACAAGACTCCAGCCAGCATTTCCTGCAGCCCTCAGTAATACCACAGTAATAGTTTTTCCATTGAAAAATACCACAAGTACAATATTTCCAATGGAAACACCGCAAGAACAGTGTTTCCACTGAGCGTACCACAAGGAGAGGGCTTTTTTGTGGTATCTAAATTCTGAGATGAACTCGTAATGTTCATCTTGGATTCATTATAACTAGAGCCCCTACTTTCTGGAAAGTGCTGAAACGGGGATGGAATTTTTATTTGTAGTTTAAAAAAATACAATAAAAATAAAAGTTGGAGGATGCCAAGACAATTTTGCACTTGCTTTTGTGAGTAAAATATAAATAGATTTAGCAAGTAAAAGAATGAGGAAAAACTTCATAAAAAATGTACAGAGAGGCTTAACAGCTGGAAAAGCCGTGTGTGTGTGTGTGTGTGTGCGCGCGCCCATGCATGTGTGCGCGTGTGATAACATTTAAGGAGCTCAGCAGCTAGGAACGCAACAACCTGTAAAAACACTTAACATTTACAGCCACTCAGTGGCTGGAAAACCAACTTCTCATAAAATCGATTTAACATTTTGGTCACTGTTGAAGACATTTAATGCATGCATGTTTATATATCTGTGTTTATACTGTAGCCCCATGGATTTCAGTGGGTTTTAAAAGCCATAAGCTGGAAGAGACCATTTGAAACTGTTGACGGTATATGTGTTTTTGTGCTCTTGGCAATAACAGTATTTATCAGCACAAGTAAATAGATTGTAGATATGTTGGTAAGTGTACCTAGAGTCAGATTAACTGCAGTCTCCTTATTAACTTGTGTCTGTACCATTTCAATGCTCCGTAGTGTCCTACTTTTGAAAGTCATTTAAAAAAAATTTCCAGTTGGAATTATTCTCTTATTTTCCAGGAGTTTAAGACTAAGCTTCTTAAATCCTGATCGGCCTGTAGTTTGGCAAACAAAGTTATCTGTCAGGATAGTCAAATTTTTTCCATTTCCCTTGCTATGTCTTAAATCAATTTAGTTAAAGAGGGTAACATTTTGTTATTTTTTTTTCTTTCAGTTTTTTCCTGGTCATTTCCACAAAATGAACTTGATTACTAACTGGTTAAAGAGAATTCTGTTTTTTAAATGGGGGGGGGGAGGTTATATCTGAAAAATGTCATTGAAAAGACTTTATTTAAAAACACCTAAAGTTAATAACACTGGAGCAAGGTATACAGGAAAGATGCTAAAATTTTAACATAGTCCCTTATTGTGTAGATATGTGCCTTTGGAGATGAAAAAGTCACAATATATGAAAATCCAAAGTTTCACATTTCTATATATAAAATATAGATAACTATGCCTTCTTTATCTAGCTCTCTTGACATTTTTTAGACTCAGTGTACTGTGTAGGATTGCATTTAGGTGCTGTCAAAGTACTAGACAAAGTATTATTATAACACTAATGTTAAAACTATAACTCTCATGAAAACTTTAGTTTATTAGAATTAGAATTAGAATTATTAGTATTAGAAGTAAAAGCTTAATCAAAATTGTAACAATGTATATATTTCTAGGCTCCCATTAAGTGAACATCGTTTGTCCCTTTGGAAGATGAGAGTTAGCAAGCGACAGGTCACCCAACTGGGAATGGGATGGACCCTTCTGAATCGAGGTAGTTATTTTCCTCTGCTCTCTTCTCTAACCAGAGCCTACTCTGAGCCCATGCACTTAAATGGACAAATTATTCTTAAGCCATTTCTTTTTACTGAAGGTTTGAATCCTTTACCTCTGTTGAAAGAAAGGCTTTATGATTATTTCTATCCGTGTTTTCCCAAAGCCACTCTGGGAAGGGTAAGATCCTGGGTGATTATTGTAGTATTTCACTAGAGCAGAGTAAGTGTGATTAGGGCTTTGTCTTTATTCTTTTTCTCCTCCTCTTCCTCCTCCCCTTCTTCTTCCCCTTCTCTTCCCTCCTCTTCCTCGGCTCCCCTTCTTCTTTTACGTCTATTTCTTTAATATTCTAAGAACAGAATCTACGCAGAAAAATGGACTACAACCATATTTTTCCTGCAAGTCATTTTCATGACATGGAACACAAATGATATTAGACTTAGTGTCATGATCTCAGTGAAGGTTTCTCTTCCCAAAATGAATAGGAAACCCTTAACAGACAATTAGAGACTGATAGAGAGATTGAAGTTTCAATTCTCATCAGTTCCCTGAATTTCTAAGCCATTGACTTGCCCAGATTAAAAATAAAAATAGATAACTAACTGGTATTTAAAATATAAAAGACTATAAATCCGGAGCCTCTAATTCTAGCTGGGAGCACCAAAACCTAACCCTTCTCTTAACTTTATAACTGCATTAGGTTCAAGTGGTATTGGAAGTAAAATATGAAAGAGAAAATTTGTCAAATGTTATTCATTTGAGGTATCTTTCTCCATAGAAACCTTACTGTCTCCCAACAGAGTGGAAATAAAAACAAGATCTGGGGAGAGATGTTACTGAACTTGCCTATGAGTTCATAAAGATGCTTATTTTGAGCTTTACATTTAAGACATTGTATCAAGGAAGGACCAAACAGCAACATGCCTTAGTAGCAAGGGTTGGGTATTTCAAATTCATTTAAAAAAAAAAAAAACCAAAGAAGTGTTTTTTTAAAGCTGAACTAGAGAGGCGTGAGCTAATGCCACAAAAGGTCTCAACCAATGCCTGGGTTTCAGGTCACCAGGCAGGATTTCCATGGAGCTCAAACCAACCGCTGTCCTTTCCTCCCTCCCTGGAGATATCCAAACAGTGCAGGTTAACCACAGACCCCAGTGCTGTGCCGTCATGCTTCCTGTGCGTAAGTGGCAAGGCCTTTGATAATAAAGAGACTTCCAAAGTCCGAAAGTTGTAAACAAGATAAATCAAGAGTTACTATGGCAGAATCACAAGAAGGAAATGGGAATGGGGAGTGAGTAGTGTAACTGCCCCCCACCTCCCATTCTGCTACTGAAGGAAAGAGAGCATCTTTTAGACAAACGGATATTGGGTAATGGCTTATTGCGTTTAGTTAGGCTTCCTAAAGAGAGGCATACAACACCGTGTAGCCTTGGAGGGACTACATTTAAAAGGCAGAGGAACTGGAAGATGGTTGCATTTTTTTTATTAATACTTCTATGACTTAAGGGAAAATAAATCTCTCATTAGGGTTAGTGTATAAACAATCAATATTTGGTAAAGAACAACAGTTGGTCTGATAGTCTACAACTCAAGCTTACAAGATTTGAGAAAATCTAGATGGTGAGTGAATTTTTATTGGACAAAACAGGTCATCTATCCATTTCATGGGTTGCATGTAACTTATAAACACTTTTATACTAGCCAAGAACTTTTAATTAGAGATAACAGGTAGAGGTGAAAGAAATCAGCAGGGTAAGAGTATATGAGGATAAGAAAGAGCAAGCAGCACCAGTGAAGATATAGTTGGATCTCAGAGGGAAAAAAAAAAAAGCTCAAGTGAAAGAAGAGGAGGGAAGGGAGAACAGAAGAGAAACTTCTGGAAAAAGATACTCTCTTGGCAAGATGAATGGAAAATAAAACTACAGAATGAAAGACTGCTTAAAAGAGCAGTCCCTAATCTTCTGCCAACACAGGCTAATTTGTATTTCTGGAACTAGCAGAAAGGATGTCAGCTGAAACCCATGTTAGAGCCACCTTGCTGCAAATGTTCCGTAGCACATGTGTAGTCGGGAGGGTGTGGAATGAATTTAGGTTTCACAGAGTGAAGAATGACTTCAGGAACTCCAAACATCCCATTCCTGAGCTTCAACTTCAGAGCAGATGCTCTTTCCTTCTAATTGCACATGGGAAACAAAGAGAGCGGGGACTGGGCTGTCAATTAAGGTCTAAATTTGGCTCCAAGCAAAGAGAAATAGCACCCTTCCAGCCGTAAATGCTTCTTTAATGAGGTATGAAGGACTAAGCTTGACAGCAAGAAAAATATTCCGGTGGAGAGTTCTAAGAACTGAAGGAGAAGTGAACAGGCTCTACTCGCATCAGATTCACATTCTTGTTCTTTAATTTGTTTTTGGTTATTGTGAGAGGTAATTAGTTTATACTATTCTTTTCCCATGTTGCTTTTCATGTCATAACTCTTCAATTGTAGATCCCCAGAAAGTAACGCTTCCTTCCATCTTTCCTTCCTCCTTTCCTCTCTTTCTCGCACTCTTCCTTACCGCCTTCTTGTAAATTCAGTTGAAAGCACAAATTCTTTTAAATTTTCACAAAATGGACCTACCTAATCTGTAAGTGTAGTCTGTTAGCATAATCTGCACTCAGATTACAAAATAGAGAATTTCTAGTATTGCAGAAGCTCTGAATGCCCCCTTCAAGTTAACACCGAAGATAAACAGTACTATAACTTATAACAACATAGACTAAACTTGACCTTATTTTAACTTTATATAATTAGAGTGGTGCAGTCTATTCTCCTTTGTGTTTGGTTTCTTTTTGCTTATGTGATTGCAGCAGTCGTCCCTACTGCTGCAATGAAATGATGGATTGTTCATACTCATTCTCTCTCCATTGTATGGATATACAACCATTTTTTATAGACTCTTGTTAAAAGAAATTATTGTACATGTTTTTGATTAATATGTGTATATACATCTTCTGGGTATCTACATCGAGAACTGGAATTGCTGAGATTATCACAGCTTCAATAAGCATTTGGATATCCCCTTTGTCAAGTTCCTATTCAGAACTTTTGCCCATTTTTTCTATTGCTTTTCTGCCTTTTCATTCTCTCAATGGTTTATTTTGAATGAGTAACAGTTCTTAATTCAAAGTAGGTCAATTACCTACCTGTTTACATTTTTATGGCTAATTAGCTTTTTGTATCTGATTTAAGCAATATTTGCCTACTTAAAGATCATGAAAATATTCTCCTATGTCTTCTTCTAAAGCTTTATTAAATTTGCCATCTAGAATTGATTTTTGTGTGTGGTGCAAGGTAGGGGGTATAACAACGACTGCATCCACATAATTAGGGAGCAGGAGAGAACAGAGACCACCTGGGACATGGCTTAACTATTTGTTCCAAGAAATTCCTGCAAACCAATTCCTCCAAACAAATATTTTATTTATCTAGGAAAATATCTCTCCTGTCAGGATAATAGATTTCTTACCTGAGCAAGCAGTTCATACATCAGACATCAGTTTACTTTTCTAGACTCATTTTAAGACTTTCTCTGTCCACCAATCCTAAATTATCATGGCATGGATTGTTCTAATCTCAATCAGTTCCCAACGTTGAAAAATCTAATGTTAACCACTTGGGTCCAAGTCCCAAAGTCCCAAATACCTTGTTCTGACTTTTGTCAAACATAAAGCTAATAAACCTAGTTTCCTTAATCAACAGGTCTTAGAGTGGTCTTTTCAGGACAACTAATTGACTTAGCTCCATTTATTGAAAAGACAACACTTTGTGTTCTCTACTAATCTCACCTTTGTTATAAATAAACAGCCCTACACATGTGTTCTTTCTTTATGCTTATTACTCTGTTCTATTTGCCTACCTTATGCCAATACCACATTTCGTAAATAGTACAACATTATAATGAGTCTTAATATCCGGGATTCTGCCAACTTGGTTGTTCTTTGAGAACTTCTTGGCTAATACTGGCCCTTTGTATTTCCAACTAAGTTCTGGAATCAGCTTGCTGGTTTCCAGAAAGCACCTCCAGGGATTCTCTTTGATCTGTTTGGGATGAATTGTAATCTACAAACTACTGGATCTTCTAAATACATGTGTATTTATTTAAGTCTTCTTTATTTCTCTCACTAATGCTTTACAGTTTTCTGTGTAGATATTTTTGTATCTATCATTAGATTTATTCCTCAGGATTCTATATGTTTGAGTAGATTATAAATGCCTTTTTCCATTCTGTTTTCTATTTATTATATCCACAGATCATGCTAAAAATGGCTTAGTGCAAATTCTTTATCTGCAGATTCTTATAGATTGTCTATTGATGTAATCATGTCATTTATAAATAAAGATCATTCCAAATTACGTATGTGTTTAAATACATTCTGCTATCAAAGCAGCACTTTTCTTTGTTACAATATGTCTTGTCAATGTGTTTTGGTTGTTTTTCTGTAGATTTCACGACTGACAAGAAGAAATGTCTAACTCCTTTGAATTCCTATAATTAATAGTTCTTGGAACATTGGAAGCAGAAGACCTGAACTCAAGTCCACTAAAAGATAATCTCAATGGGTAAAATTATGACCATCATATAAATCTATAACAAACATATGTAAATTTTGGTCTTATTTAACTAATTAATGAGGAAACTTATGTTATAAACCAGTTCAAAAGAAAAATCAGAACACAGATACAAAGGCAATTAGGAATGCTGAAATAAATTTCCTAATAAGATGAAAAATGGGTCAATATCAACCAGGAATAAAATGTAATCCTTGAGGGGTGCCTGGGTGGCTCAGTTGGTTAAGCATCAAACTCTTGATTTCAGCTCAGTTGATGATCTCAGGGTTGTGGTATCAAGCCCTGTATGAGGATCAGTGCTCAGTGTGGAGTCCGCTTGTCCCTCTCCCTCCATTCCTCCCCCTGTTCACCCTCACCTCTTTCTCTCTCTCTTGTTTTATCTCACACACAATAAACAAAATCTTAAAAAAAAAAAAAGTAATACCTGAATCATCTTTTCCACAGGGCAGAAATCAATTGTGAATCCACCAGATAATATTCATTTTCATCTCAGCAGATAAGAATCGTTGATGTTCTCCTCAGTCTCCTACAACTTAGAGAATTATAAAATGGCTCAGTCAATAAAAAGCTGAGATTTCTATACTAAAAACACCCAACAATTCACTGAAAGGACACCCAATAATCAAATGTCCATTTTAATATCTTTTATGTTTGTCCTTGACAAATCTCCTGTTCCATCCATGTTGATACAAAAAATATTGGGTATTCATCCTATCTGATGGATGAGTAATATTCCATTGTATATATATGGACCACATCTTTATCCATTCATCTGTTGACAGGCATCTCGGCTCTTTCCACAGTTTGGCAACTGTGGTCATTGTTGCTATGAACATTGGGATACAGGTGGCCCTTCTTTTCACTACATCTGTGTCTTTGGGTTAAATACCCAGTAGTGGAATTGCTGGGTCATAGGGTAGCTCTATTTTTAACTTCTGAGGAAACGCCACACTGTTTTCCAAAGTGGCTGTACCAACTTGCATTCCCACCAACAGTGTAAGAGGGTTCCCCTTTCTCCACAACCTCTCCAACATTTATTGTTTCTTGTCTTGTCAATTTTTTTCCATTCTAACTGGTATAAGATGGTATCTCAATGTGGTTTTGATTTGAATTTCCCTGATGGCTAATGATGTTGAACATTTTTTTCATGTGTCTATTAACCATTTGTATGTCTTCTTTGGAGAAGTGTCTATTCATGACTTCTGCCTATTTATTGATTTGATTATTTTTGGGGGGGTGTTGAGTTTGAGAAGTTCTTTCTAGATATTTGATACCAGCCCTTTATCTGTAGTGTCATTTGAAAATATCTTCCCCTATTCCGTGGGTTGTCTCTTTGTTTTGTTGACTGTTTCCTTTGCTGTACAGAAGCTTTTGATCTTGATGAAGTCCCAGAAGTTCATTTTCACTTTTGTTTCCCTTGCCTTTGGAGACGTGTTTTGAAAGAAGCTGCTATGGCTGATGTAAAAAAGGTTACTGCCCATGTTCTCCTCTAGGATTTTGGTGGATTCCTGTCTCACATTTAGGTCTTTCATCAATTTCGAGTTTATATTTGTGTATGGTGTAAGAGAATCGTCAAGTTTCATTCTTCTGTATATAACTGTCCAATTTTCCAATTTATTGAAGAGACAAATCTATAGAATGTGTGATTTGGACACCTGAATTAACATCCTTAATGATCATATTTTCCATCTGCAAAGTGAGAATACTAATTCTTATCTTAAGAGTATTAGGAGGATTCAATGAGATAAGGGTTATGAATACACTTGAAAACTATAAATATAGATTAATTTAAATTTAACATAATATCCAGTCACCTGGGTGGCTCAGTGGGTTAAAGCCTCTGTCTTCAGCTCAGGTCATGATCCCAGGGTCCTGGGATCGAGCCCCACATCAGGTTCTCTGCTCAGCAGCGAGCCTGCTTCCCCCCTCTCACTCTGCCTGCCTCTCTGCCTACTTGTGATCTCTCTCTCTCTGTCAAATAAATAAATAAAATCTTTAAAAATAAATAAATAAATAAATTTAACATAATATCCTTATAATAAATACTTATTTTAAGAGATACCGATTTAAACTCATTCCCATTTCCATTATACTGCCACACATTTCTCATTAGAGCTTTCTCAATTCCACCATAATTTTCCATTCCCAGGGGATGGGCTTGACTTTTGATATTCAAACTCTCTTCAAGTTTCCAGGATAAATGCTTACAAATTGAAATTCAGATTCTCTTTGTCCACACATGAGCACCTTCGAATAATAAACTAAGGACACTGCTTAAGGACTAAGGCATGTGGAATGGGATTAATGTATATTAAGAAGTTACTGCGACCCAGTATTATGTTAGGTTTCATATGCACTGTATTTAATATAATTCAACACTTTTTATAGTCCTGCAAGCTATTATCCTCAAGGAGAAACTAAAGACCAGTAAGTTTAAGTAGTTGCTCTGAATTAGTAAACTGTGGATTTGGGTTATAAATCCAGGTGATACAATTTCAAAGACCATTTCATTTTTCTATATTTTTCACAAGAAAAGTAAAGGCAGGTGAACTGAAAAACAATGATTCTCCCTAAACTAAACCAAACCAAGTTAACTTCTGATTTCCATGCCATTAGAATGAAGACACACGGTTACTGCCATTCCTATTCCTATAGGCAGAGTATAACCTTAACTTGGCAAAAGGAAATATAGCAGAGGGAGGACCTGCAGAACTTTCCTTTCTTTGCCTTCTTATGGCCAGGAATGTAGCTGATTCTCAATAAGTATATTTCTGAGGTAATTTCTAAGCTCAAGAAATATGTTTCTAATATTCATTTGTTATCATATGATTACCAATGTATTCTGTTGCTTTACATTAGTCTTTCTTTCCCATTGTAAATTAGCCAGTATATTATCAAGTATATTATTTGAACTCTGTTCATTTTACCAGCATACTTCTTTTGTAATTTTTTATTATATTATTTCTGCTACTTTGGCTTTTAAGTGTTTAAGTTGACATTATAGGAGTGTCTGGGTGGCTCAATGGGTTAAAGCCTCTGTCTTCAGCTCAGGTCATGATCTCAGGGTCCTGGGATCAAGTCCTGCATCAGGCTCTCTGCTCAGTGGAAAGCCTTCTTCCTCCTCTCTCCCTCTCTCTCTCTCTGTCTACCTCTCTGCCTACTTGTGATCTCTGTCTGTCAAATAAATAAATAAAATCTTTTTTAAAGGTAATACAAAAATAAATTGACATTATAATGAACCCTGAAATGGTTTTATAGAGATCTAAATATACAAGTATATATAGATGTAGATACAGATAAATATATATAGATATATAGAATATCTACCATCTATATATTTATATACACACACACACACATATATATATAGCCACATACAAGATATATATATATAGATATAGACAGATAGATAGATATGATTGCATGTCCTCTCCAGAATGCTTCTAGTCCCTTCAGTCAATTTTAGTCTTTTTCATGAGGATTCTGGAAGTCAAGTCAATAATTTTCCTTTTGTAAAATTAATTTTTTGTTGACAAAGAGAGAGTATTCACAAGCAAAGGAGGAGCAGAAGGAGAGGGAGAGAGAGAATCTTAAGCAGGCTCCATGCACAGTTCAGAGTCTGACTCAAGGTTCAGTCTTACAACCCTGAGATCATGACCTAATCTGAAATCAAGCATCAGACACTTAACCGAGTGACCCACCCAGGTGACCCAATAATTCTACTTTTATTGCCATTTTGCTGAAGAGGATAAAAGTAAATATAAAGTAACTTCCCCAAGTTGACTAAATTACATTTGAAATGAAGACTAGAAGGCAACTGGTTGACTAGCATTGCTTCTAGTATTTAATTTTGCTGGAATGTCCTAATGACTGTGAGAGGGTCACAGAGTGTGATCCTAAAGGAAACCTCACACATTGTGCAAATCCCCTCATGGTGAGTGTGCCTGAGGGGCACAGGAGTTAGTCTCAATTTTATGCATTTGCAAAATGACTGGATATACCTCAAAGGCTGGAAATCTTAACAAAATCTCTCTTGCACACATGCACATGTGTGCACACACACAGTCAAACAATGGATAAGGCAGCAGTGTACCAGAAGAACAGCATGTTGGCATGTAAAAGCTAGATGTGAGACAATGGTTATTAATCCTAGCTGTATGAATAACTTGGGTTTGTTAAAGAACTAGTCCATTTCCAGAAATCCTAACTCCATTGCTCTGTTCCTGGTATTAATTTTTTAAAACTCCCAGGTAATTCTAATGTGCAGTGAGGACTAAGACCATTTGCTATAGGGTTTTTAATAAAGTCAGAAGGGAGGAGTAATTTTGAATTGAGACAGAATGATATCCCTCAAATGATCTCTCCACTTCCCCAGGGAACTGTACCAGGTTTCAAAAGAGAAGGCAGATGTCATGAATTAAATGAGCTGAGGAAAGAACCAAGTCATTGAGGATGTTCTAAGAGAGTGAAAAGACAAGGTGAGGTCATGATGGGTCCTAGAAACAGAGTAGTACACAAATAAGGAGTCCTTTTCCCAGACTTCATTGTGGTGAATCAAAATTGATATATGAGGATTCTATGTACGTGAATAGGAGCTGCATGCACATGAATACTGGGGACCACTTGGTGATGGTCAAGACCAGGATGGGATAACTAATTTTCAGGGGCTAGTGTACATTAAAATGAGAGCCCCCTATGAAAAGAATTACTAAGCATTCAAGACATCAACAACAGAGTATAAAATCAAGCAGAGGGCTTGTCTAAGGACAGCAAGTGTAACCCATGATGCTGACCCTGAACACGATGACAGAGGACTTGCTTTGAGACACCTTGGAAGATATCTGCATTTCCAGTGCCTACTTGAAAGTTCTTGCAAGATAATGTAGAAATTAAGGGCATTTGAAATTCCAGTGTTCTTCATGTTGCAAACTTTTTTAAGAAAATGGCTTGCATTTTTTTAAGCAGCCTTAACCTTTTAAAAAAAATATATCTCTTGATTCTGTACAGGAAATTCCATTATTTTTGAGGGGCACCTGGCCTGGCTCAGTTGGTAGAATGTATGACTCTTGATCTTGATCTCAGGGTAATGAGTTTATGCCCCAGGTTGGGAATAGAGCTTACTTTAAAAAAAAAAAAAAAAAAGGAAAAGAAATCCAAAACCTTTTTAAAAAGGAAAAACAAAGGGAATCATTATTTGTGATATATAGTTCCGCTTTTACCATGAAACATAGTGTTGACTATAACTTGGGAAAGATATTTTATCTGGGGAAAGAATTCTGGGTTGACAGGTTGGTTTGTTTTTGCCTGTCAGGATCATGAAGATGTCACTTATCTTCTGCCTTTCATAGTTTCTGATGGTTTCTGGTTTCTGCCTTCTTATGTTTCTTTGTAATGTCTCATTTTTCTCTGAATGTCTTTAAGATTTTCCTTTAGTTCAGATATGACATGGCTAAGAGTTTGGTGTATGTGTGCAGGTGTGCATGTGTGCGCATGTGTGTTTAATTCAATGTGCCTGTTCTTTGATTTTCATGAAACCATGTTTTGCTGCCTGTCATTTATTCTGGAAAATTCTCAGCCATTAATTCTTCATTTTTTCTTTTTTAACTCTAAAAAAAAAATTTGTTTATTTATTTCAGAGAGAGAGAAAGCATGAGTGGGAGGGGGCAGAGGAAAAGGGAGAGACAATCTCAAACAGACTCAATGCTGAGCATGGAGCCCAATGAGGGGTTCGATCTCATGACTCTGAGATCATGACCTGAACTGAAGCCAAGAGTAGGATGCTTAACTGACTGTGCCACCCCAGCACCTCTTCCTCACCTATTTCTTATCCCCACATCTCTGTCTTTTCCTTCTAGGATTTCAGTTATGTGTATATTTCATAATTTGATAATGGTTGCATGGTTCTTGCATGCTTTCTTTTTTTTAATTCTATTTATCTAATCTTATCTAATCTATCTTTTCTTTTTGTGTTTCAACTTTGGAAACTTTGATTGACCAATCTTCACATTCACTAATTCTTTCCTTGACTTTATAGAGTCTACTGGCAGGCCTGCCTGTACTAGGTTGAATAGTGCCCCCTTTCCTCAAATTCATATCCTATCCAAAACCTCAGGATATGACCTTATTTGGAAGTACTGTTGTCACAGATATAATTAGTTAAGATGAGGCCATAATGGTGTAAGTTGAACTCTTAGTCAATATGATTGCTTATAAGAAGAGGCAAAGGGACAGGCATCCAAAGAGAATGCCATCTGAAGACACAGAAGAGATTGGAATTATGCTTCCACAACTCAAAAAACATTGAAGATTGCTAGCAAACACCAGAAACGAGGAGACAGGCATGGAACACAGGTTCCCTGTGAATCCCCAAGAAGGAACCAACCCTTCTAACACCTTAACTTTGACATCTAGCCTCCAAAGCTGGGAAAGAGAATATATTTCTATGTTTTAAGTCACCCAGTTAATGATATTTTGTTATGATAGCTCTAGGAAAATAACATATTGTCAGAGCCCTTTAAAAAAAAATCTCTGTTACTATGATTTATCTTTCTAGTATTTCCATTTGATTGCAGTTTCCATCTCTCTACTGAAATCATCTATCCAATCCTGCATTTTTCTTTCTTTTCATCACTTTTCATAGTTATATTAAATTGCATTGATTCATTCCAACATCTGTGTCACAGTGGAATCTGGTTCTGCTCATTGTGTTGTGTCTTGGCAGTGTGCTATGTGGATTTTGTTTGTTTGTTTTGTTTTCTTAGTATGCCTTGTAATTTTTTCTTGAAAGCCACACATTTTGTGTAGGACAGCAAAGACTGAGGTAAGTAGATATTTATGCTTGGAAAAGGGCTCATGTTTCCTTCTGCTTAGTCTTTAGGGTGGGGTTTGAATCAGTCTAGGGCAAGAGCTGAGCTGGGTTTGGGGTCTGTCATTGTTGTGTTTACCTTCAGTGCACCGCAAGTCAGCTTCTAGTAGCACCTAGTGTTTAGGGCAGTTTTCCAGAGGGTTTTTTCTCTCTTTAATTTCTGTCCCATGCCCAGCTCTCCCTTTGCACTGTGCCTCAGAAAGGGTCCTTCTCCTTTTTTGTCTTTCATCCTGCAATATTCCACTGTATTTGTTATTTAATGCTTATTAGCCTGCTTGGGGTAGAAGTAGGAATTCTTATAATTTTATTTTATTTTTTTAAAGATTTTATTTATTTGTTTGACAGACAGAGATTACAAGTAGGCAGAGAGGCAGGCAGAGAGAGAAAGGAAGAAGCAGGCTCCCCACTGAGCAGGGAGCCGGATGCGGGACTCAATCCCAGGACCCTGGGACCGACCATGACCTGAGCCAAAGGCAGAGGCTTTAACCCACTGAACCACCCAGGTGTCCCAGAAGTCTTGTTATTTTAGATAAGCCTTGGCCTTAGGTAGGCACTATGTCCTGAGTCTTAGGGATCTGGCCTTCTGTACACCTATTCCACACCCAGCTTTTGTTACCAATGTACATTTCCATCCTTCTCTCAGGTTTAGAGGATCTCTTTCTATTTTTTGTTTTTTTTTTTTTAAGATTTTATTTATTTGACAGAGAAAGAGCAAGGACAAGTAGGGGGAGTGGCAGAGAGTGAGGGATAAGCAGGCTCCCCACTGAGCAGGGAGTCTGACTTGAGGCTTGATCCCAGTGGAACATGGGATAATTAGAGATCCACATAAATGAAGTCCTTAAGTTTGAAAAAAAAAAAAAAACACAAATACTTTAGGCCCAAATAACTACCACTTACCCCCTGCTAACACATAAATCTCTTTTTCCATATTTAAACTTTCTGTTGAGACTTATATTCTTATACCTAATTGTCTGAGGCATATTTGGGCTATTTTATGAGAATCTCAGCTATTCTCTTTTCTACCCTCCTTCTCCTATATTTCTATTTTAGTCAGTTGAAGCAACAATCCCTGAGCCGGAAATCAGAGAGACACTGTCGAGTCAGCCTTGTCCCTCAACACCCACATTCAGTGAATCATAGTCTTGGTTATTCCACTCCTAAATATTTGACTAATTTTCATCTCCTCTTCTATTCTTTTAGCCCAAGTTTGAGTTGGATGACCACCACGTAAATGAGCTCTTTGCCTCCAATCTTCTCAATCTTATAATTGTCTTCCATTTTCCTTGGAGGCCACATCTGAAGGATGACCTTGATCATAAGCCTTCCCTATCAGCCACTATAAGATAAATCCACTCTTCTTAACATGATATACCGATGGCTTTCTAGGTATTCCTCTACCTATATTTCACTCATGTATCTGCTAGTCTGGTCTTGAATTTAAATTCCAAACACCAAGCAAACTTCAGTCTCCTCGTTCCTCAACACACTCACACATGCACACTGATCTACAAAGCTTTGCCTCTTTTTATCACGTTGTTTTTAACTAAAGCACTTTTCCTACTTATTCACTACTATTCGTCCTCTTCCCAGATTTAGTGCCATTTTCTCTAGGGAGCCTTTGTGGATTGTCTCAAGCTAAGCCAAGTAGCCCCTTCTCAGAGTTACATAGCAAGCCTGTGTGGCATGTATGCCTCTGTCTCCCACTCTAGGTTCAACATGCTTCCCATGAGTGGGGATTTCCAATTTAATCTTATATTCTCATAGCCTACCATGGTACTTACAGTAGAAACACAGAAGACTTTCTTATGAACATACAAATTTTGAATGAAATAACCTCTGCTCCTCTGTGACTATTTCTGGTCCAGCTGCTATGCTTACAGGACCCAATTCTGCACAACCTGGTCTCTTAAGGCCTCTGGCCAGCCTGATAGTGATACAGCTTGGTAAAGGGGTCTTTGCCTATATTCCATTCTAGGATCTTCTTTCTTCTCCATTTTTCAGTGCCTGGAATCTGAAAGTTTCTCAGTCCCTGTGCTTTGTTTTTGACAGAAACTCCATCATGTCCTTAGTTAATAGGTCACCCTAGAGCCATGCACTGTGGTTAGATGTCCATTTATTCTCAACAGCCACCCTTGTACTAGGTTTCCCAATCCCTGCTAACTTAACCCTTGGCCTCTGTTGCTCCCCCATCCCCAACACCATCAAAACTCTGTAGCCATTTTTCTGCTACCCCAGTCACATTGCTGCTCACCAACTCCTCATTGTGCATGACTGGTTCTCTGTTCCTCCCAGAGGGCCATATGGCTGGCACCACACTACAACAGAGAAGCCAATCCTGGCCATAATGTCTATTCCGGTACTCTTAGCAGCCAACGTGAATAACCACATCTTCTGTGCCTGTAATCAACCAACCTTTTCTTAATTTAAACTTCGTGATCACTTTCAGGAGCCTCCACCTTTTCTAACTTTCCACAGAAAACCCTTAGCATTGCCAAAGAAATCTGCCTCCACCATAAATTACCGTTAGCATTATCTACATAACTCTGGCAGAATTGGTATGGGTAGGCAACTTGAAACATGTTGGTTTCACATCTGGATTTGTTGTGGGATTATGGGCAGCTACTTCTTCTTCTTCTTTTTTTTTTTTTTCCAATCTACTTGCATCCTACCTTTCCAAGTTTCAGTGGTGTAAAACTGTGGTCACTTTTACTGACTAGTTTATGTGGGCGGTAATTAGGCTTCCTGTGGAAGTAGTCTCTCCAGCTTCCAGGCTGGGAAATGACTTTCCAATATTAATTATTCATCTGACATTCTTGTTCTGGTAGGACTCTCTAAAAATGTTAACAAATAGCTCATGGGTTAGCCAAATAACACTTCTAGGACTGCTCTATTTCCACCACAAGATGTATCTTAGAAGATGCCCTGAAAATGTGTTTCTAACTTATTTCCAAACTACCTGCGAAGAAATAACTCTCATGTTTAAACTGCATTTGACTAGGACATTTTCTTAAATTGGTATGTGATTATTCCCTCCTTATTCCACACAGTCTGGTTATATTGTCTCTTTGTAGGCAACCCACGGAATGGGAGAAGATATTTGCAGATGACAGTACAGACATAAGGTTGATATCCAGGATCTATAAAGAACTTCTCAAACTCAACACACACAAAACAGATAATCATGTCAAAAAATGGGCAGAAGACATGAACAGACACTTCTCCAATGAAGACATACAAATGGCTATCAGGCACATGAAAAAATGTTCATCATCACTAGCCATCAGGAAGATTCAAATTAAACCCACACTGAGATACCACCTTACACCAGTTAGAATGGCCAGAATTAGCAAGACAGGAAACAACGTGTGTTGGAGAGGATGTGGAGAAAGGGAACCCTCTTACACTGTTGGTGGGAATGCAAGGTGGTGCAGCCACTTTGGAGAACAGTGTGGATATTCCTTAAGAAATTAAAAATAGAGCTTCCCTATGACTCTGCAATTGCACTACTGGGTATTTACCCCAAAGATACAGATGTGGTAAAAAGAAGGGCCATCTGTACCCCAATGTTTACAGCAGCAATGGCCACGGTCGCCAAACTGTGGAAAGAACCAAGATGCCCTTCAACGGATGAATGGATAAGGAAGATGTGGTCCATATACACTATGGAGTATTATGCCTCCATCAGAAAGGATGAATACCCAACTTTTGTATCAGCATGGATGGGACTGGAAGAGATTATGCTGAGTGAAATAAGTCAAGCAGAGAGAGTCAGTTATCATATGGTTTCACTTATTTGCAGAGCATAACAAATAACATGGAGGACATAGGGAGATGGAGAGGAGGAGGGAGTTGAGGGAAATTGGAAGGGGAGATGAACCATGAGAGACTATGAACTCCAAAAAGCTATCTGAGGGTTTTGAAGGGGCGGGGGGTGGGAGGTTGGGGGAGCCAGATGGTGGGTATTAGGGAGGGCATGTATTGTATGGAGCACTGGGTGTGGTGCATAAACAATGAATTCTGTTACGCTGAAAAGAAATAAATTAAAAATAATAATAATAATAAAAGTAATAATAAAATAAAAACAATAAATTGTCTCTTTGTACTAGATGTTCAATTTTTTTTTTTAGAAAGAAATAGCTAATATAAATAATGAAAAGATCATGTGCTCTAGCAGTTGGCCTTTAACTGCTCTGCATTCCAGCCCTACCTGTAGCATGTGTTCCTCTGGGTAACTGTGGCCCCAAGTTCTCTGACTGCCTTTGGTGCAACGGACCCTGACTAATGAGGCCAGCATGCCCTACCCATAAGCATCCATAGTTCTAGCTACCAGAAAATTTTAATAGCAGCAATTATACAATACTGCCTGTGACCTTGCCAGAAGCTATGAGACTTCACAGCTGGAAGAAACCTCTGAGGTCACCTAATACAACCACGCATTTCTCAGATCATGGTATTCAGGAAGGTGAAGTGACTCGCTTAACAAATTGGTGGCAGAACATGAATTTTCCCCAGATCTCCTGACCTACTTACATCCCCTGCAATTTATTTGTATGTCCATTCATTTTTTTAAGCAAATATTTGCATGGAGCACTGGGTGCTGTGCATAAACAATGAATTCTGGAACACTGAAAAGAAATAAAATAAAATAAATTAGAAAAGGGAAAAAAAACAAATATTTATTCAAGCCCTACTTCATGATGGAAATTCTTCTAGCCACTGGTATGACATAAAGAGCAAGACAGATATAATCTGCGCCCTTCCTGGCAGGTGCATCCTAATTAATTCAGCTTATCCCACAATGTTAATTTCTCCACTCAATCACAATGGAAATGCAGAGGTGCACAAAGAAGTGGATGAATTCTTAGGACCACTGACAGCACAGACAAGGATCCACTCCCAGAACTGTTGTCTCTTATCTAAACGCATTGGCCCCACTCCATGAATGCTTATCCCTCTGAAGCATAACACTTCCTCTCTCACTCCTGATTCTAACCTTGAATCGAATCTCCCTTTCAGTGTAGTTTCTGACAAGCATGTAAAACTAGTCAACATTCCTTGTACTTAATGAACTTTCACATCTGAGTATGAAATCATTCAAGAGAAGAACTACCTAAACCCAAGCCAAATAATCATGGAAAGAAGATAAGAACTCCCCCCCCCACCCAGGGATGAAGATGCAGCCCCCTTTACAAAGTGACTCCCAATGGGAGAAACTTGGCTTCCCAGGAGACACGTAGCAATGTCTGGTGACATTCTGGGTTGTTGCAACTGGGAAGGGATGCTACTGGCATCTAGTGGGGACAGGCCAGTGATGCTGCCCACTGTCTTATAATGCACAGGATAGCCCCCCATCCTCACCACAAAAACTAAGGATCCCAAAGTTTCAGTCATGTCCAGGTTGAGAAACTCCACACTAGAGCTCCAGGACTCTATTTGAGAGTAACCTATAACCTGTGAAACACCGCTGTCCCTTCAGGTCCACTCTGAAAAAAATGGTGGCGTAATTGCTTTAAACAGAAAGAAATCCAAACTCTTTAGAGGATCCCAAACCACCCTGATGGTTCCAGATTCATCCCTAATGAGGAGCTATAGGATGCTAGTCCTCTCACATATATGCTAATAGAAGATAAAGAAGCCCAGGGACACCTGGGTGGCTCAGTCCATTAAGGGTCCGACTCTGGACCCTTGATTTCAGCTCAGGTCATAATCTCAAGGTGGTGAGATTGAGCAGCCTACTTAAGATTCTCTCTCTCCCTCTCCCTTTGCCCCTCCCCCCACTTGTGGGCTCATGCCTCTCTCTCTCTCTCTCTCTCTCTCTCAAATAAATAAAGAAAGAATCTCAACCATTAATATTGGGTGTAGAGACTATCACTAATGTTCCTGATAGTCTTCAGTAACATGTGAAGCTACTATTCATATAAAATACATTTTCTGTTATACTTAATGATAAATTATAGGTTAAAATCCTATCAGAATCCTACAAAAATGCTTTCCCCACAAACCTGGAAAAGAATTCCATAAAAAACTAGAAGCGACAAAATTGTGAATTCCCTCTGAAAAAATAGAGTCATCTCATGTTTACACAGAATATTAGCCACCCAAATTCTGAAGTAAAGCTATCCAAGAAGATGTGACAGACTAAGGCATTTGCTCTACATATCATCAGCTCAGATGTTTTACCGTGCAAAACCTTTATTCCTTTCTTGACAGCAACATTAAAAGAATGGGTGATGTCATGGTAATGGAATTAAATCAGTTCTTTTTAATACAACTACTAAGATAGTAAGTACTTTTTTTTTTAAAAAGTTATTTGAGAGAGAGAGTGAGTGAGTGTGATTGAGAGCTCAGAGAGCATGAGCAGGGTGGGGGAGGGAGAGGGAGAAGCAGACTCCCCATTGAGCAGGGAGCCCAATACGGGACTCAATCCCACAACCCTGAGATTAGGACCTGAGCCAAAGGCAGATGCTTAACCAACTGAGCCACCTAAGTACCCCTGACAGGAAGTACCTGACACACAGAGAGCTCACACAATTAAAGGCCTGACATGCACCAACATAAATAACCATTCTTTACCGAATTCCCATTGGGTTCTGAAGCGAAGACTCAAAACGTTGAGAGGCAGGTATGACTTTCTCCAGATAAGTGAAGTCTTAAAAGAAAAGCTTGAACAGATTGACTAATGTGCCCTGGGTCATAGCAAAGGAAAACCGAGGCCGGGGAGACCTTGCTCCCCATCCCATGCCATGTCCTCTACAGCCCCTTCCACAGAGAACTCCTGTGGGCAGCCTCACCCACTGCCATCAGTCCTTTGAAGCTACGTCCAGTCCGCCTTTCCTCAATTCCTCAGGCCACTTTCTATGTCTCGTACCCTCTAAAGTTTGCAGGCTAAGAGCAAAACAGAAGAACAGCAAAAAGTTTACCAGGGCCAGGTCTCAAATTCAGTTTGGTCATCTTAACTCCCATAACACGGCTTAATTTTATGTCCACCTTCTTCAGAATGGATGACACCATCAGATTAGACAGAGCTAGCTAGACCTGTCCTACTCAGCCTGTGACCTAGAATCGCCTTTGATCAGAAGCAAACGTGGTTTGTGGGACGGACTGGGTTTGGATGCCAAAAAAACAAATACGATGATTTTTTTTTGGGAGCTAGACAAACCCTGGGAACGCTTACTAGCAACCACAAGGCTAGTGTATTTGATCTTCGATGCTTGACGTCAAGACAAGGTTTTAAAATATCCTCGTATTTGGCTGGTTCTCAATTTAGCATTTGAGATGTTTATAGATATTATGGTTAATCATATTGACACATACGAGGAGAGGGGGTCACTTGTAAGAAGAAAACACCCAGCTTTAAATGACAGACCAGTCTGACAAGCAGGAGCCCTTGACCCTGACACACAATAGAAAGTTCTTTCGCTGTCTAGTGAGGAGCGGTGCTTTTTAAAAAGGCGAATGTCTGACTCCCATCGCAGACCAACTGAGTCAAAATCTCTGGGGTGCCGGGGTGGGGGAGAGGTGGTACAGGGAGCAAATTGTTACTGTTTTTAGACTTCCGGGGGGGTTACAACAGAGAGCAAATGCTGGAAACAGCGGCACACAAGCAGGTCTGAGATAGGCAGTTTGTGTGGGAGTCTAGCTCTGATCTCCAAACCCAGAGGTTGCCTGACCTTTGTTTCCCTTCCCAGTGCTGCGGCATCTGCAGTCCTTATCGCTTCACAGCATTGCAAGGGTTAAAGCAAGGTGTGACATGCATCTGTCACATCATATGGGGCCAATATGATTATTACTCTAAGATCCAGACCGTCTATCCCTATTCTCTTCAAAGGAAAGGGTTTGAGTTCTGCAATGGGCCAACAGACCATTCTTCAGAGGCCTGACCCATGAGCCAGCTCATTTGTCTTTGCTTTCTCTCCCTAACTGGGGGAGCAATCGGGAAATCTGCCTTGCTTTCACCTGAGCCATAAGAGGCTTGCTAGAGGAGCAGAAAGGAGAGAAATGCCAGCTCTGATTGCACTGAGGTACTTTCTGGGCCAGAGGCTGGAACGGCTGAGTGTTCCCTCTGCATCGCATCTGCCGATTCTCTCTGGGCTCTTGAGCAGAACCGGCTTCCACTAACCACGGGATCAAAAGTGGGTAATGACTGCATTCAAAACACCTACTTCAAAGTAACTGCTGACAAATGGCTAGGAAGGATGCTAAGAACGTTACCCTCAGGACTTAATTTATTCTTCCTGGTGGCCATCCATGAGAGGCATGATCTCAACTTGACCAGCAAAGAAACTGAAATGAATTAGCGTGTCAAAGGTCCCCCATCTAGTAAGTGGCATTTCCTGCATGTGAAGCTATGATGAGTGGATTCAAAACTCCAGTCTCTTAGCCAAACCATGCTATGAAATGAAAAGAAAACACAACACAGAAGGAAAGAAAGCGCCCACCCAAGACAGCCTCTTCCCTCCCTTCCCCTTCCCACCCTACCCCATGGGTGAGCTAACCTACACAGCCGTCATCGTCCTAGAGGGGTACCAGTTCTCAAGCTTGCACAAAACAATCTTTTGAGATGCTGATTGATGATGCAGATTTCTGGGTCTTATCTCCAGGGATTCAGAAACTGTAGGTCCAAGATGAGGGCTCTGAATCCGCAGTTTAGCGTTCATTAGAAGTTTCTCTACTCTCCATCATTTCTATTTTATTTCCTTTAAGAAATATGTCTATGACTTTTATTTTACTGGTTTAAACTTATTGTCCTACAACAGACAGCCTCAGGCCAAAACATGTCAGCCACCTGTTTTACAAATAAAGTTTTATTAGAATACTGTCACCCCTATGTGTTGATGCATCGTCTATGTCTGCTTTCATGACAGCAGAATAGTGGCAACAGATGCGGTATGGCCAACCAAAGCAGAAAATATTTACTACCTGGCCCTGGACAGAAAAAGTTTGCCAACACCTGTCCTCAAATGACTCCACTGCTATATTTCGGCCAAAATGTGGACCCTTGATTAATTTGGAAATACTCTTCTATGTCTGGCATCATCTGAGTTGCTCAGTTTCTGGGATTCAATAAGTGAATGAAAAATGCATCCTATTCATAAAAAAAAAACTATATGATTCATTATGTCTAGGGACATGCTAGAAGTGTATAAATAAATCACATTATCTCCTTTTCCTACCTTCTGATGAACCACAAAGTCGGAGGCAAAAGAGTCAGAATTGTCTCTAACAGATGACCAAGAAAAGCAGGTGTTCCCCATCAAACTTGTAAAACAAATAAAGAAAAATCTGAGGAATCCATTAAGAATCCTCTTAACTTATTTACTTGAGGGGAAAAAAAAGTTAGTAAAGGCACAGACCTTCCTTGTTGCCATATACTTAGAAAAATATCAAGATGGAGGGAAGAGCCAGTTGACATTGATGGAGGTAACTCCTTCCAATTGCTGACTATTAGGAAATTTAACCCACCTCTTTCTTCCCAACCCATCATTATGTAAAGGAAATAGTTGCCACATTAGGTCAAACTCCTTTGGACCAGAGAGGGGAAAAGGGACAAATCACCAAGCCAGAGAAAAGAAAATGAGATGAGTAAGAGATAGTCAAGCGACCAGAAGGATGTAGTTTGGAGGGCAAAAGGGAGGAAATGGTCAAAAAGATATAGATCATGATGAACTCACAGATTACGAAAGAGGGCCTTATAGGGTACAGACATGCCAGGAATCCGCAAAGCTTGTTGAATGAATGCACTTAGAAAAACAAAGTTGGCAGGTTGGCTGGGGTGGTGGTGTTCCAAAGAGAAAAGCGATGTTAGGAGTTCGAAGAAGGAAAATAAAAACATTATTTTTACACATAATCATCCAGTATCACATGAATGATCTCTAAGTATTTTCCCACTAGGGAAAATAAAAGCGCAAATTCCTCCCTTGGAGCTTGGTTTCCTGGAGGAGCTAAAGGCTTGACCAGGTCTAGACTACATTTTACGCTCCTTTGTTTGCCAGGTCCTCTGGCATAAGTGGCTGGGTTCCAGGCTCTGTTGTTGCTCTCCCCATGTTGGCTTGCCGCACGGCAGATTTCTCCGTCTGGTTCAACAGGAAGCAGGTACTGTTTGTGGGATGCTCCTTAGCTATTTTTAAGAGCTGAGCTACCTACAGGTATTTATGACTCTAGATCCAATTAACGGAAACACAATTTTTGCCAATGCAAGTGCAGGGCACATTTTCACAGCCAACCATGTGTCCTCAGGAGGGAAATGGACAGGGTGAACAAGTGGAACAAGGCTCTTGCCTCAGCCCTGCAAAAGTCATCATTTCCTTTTTCCAGGCTGTAGTGGCAGATTCTAAGAAACCATCATTTGCTGGCAGCAAGAGGGCGTTGTGCCCTTACCTGCATGGCAGGAATAGCGGGGAGGCTTAACTACCATTTTGCACAGCAAGGGACTCATGGAGGTTCCATTTTTTTGCTTATACAGGTTAATTTGGAATCCTCCAGAGTTCATATTAGTCAGGATTCTTTAGAAAAACAGAATATCCTGTTTGTAGGATTGTATGTAGAAATAATTTCCTATATGTGTATGGGATTGTGCTTTATACATACAAATACACATCTCATACACAAGCTCTGAGTGCCCTAAGCCCAAATAATGATAAATATTCCTATATACATAGGAAATAGGTAACCTGTGTGTATGTATATATAAAGAGATTTATTATAAGGGGTTATAAGGAATTGGTTCACACAATGATAGAAGCTGGCAAGTCCACAATCTTCAGAGCCCATGTCCCAGTGTAGCCACTACAGAGCCAGGAACTGCCATTGTCCTGGTTCAGCCACTACAGACCTAGGAAGAGCCAATGTCCCAGTTCAGCCACTATAGACCCAGGAAGAAGAGATGTACCAGTTCTAAGGCCCACAGGCAGGAAGAGCTGGTGTTTGAAGGTCATCAGACACAGAATTCTCTCTTATA
This sequence comes from Mellivora capensis, assembly GCA_004024625.1. Classification (NCBI taxonomy): domain Eukaryota; kingdom Metazoa; phylum Chordata; class Mammalia; order Carnivora; family Mustelidae; genus Mellivora; species Mellivora capensis. The sequence goes on along the minus strand of PISX010002932.1, from coordinate 76,404 downwards.
TGGAGAACAATCAGTCCTTTGTTCTCTTCAGGTTTTCAACTGATTGGGTGAGGCTCACCCACATACAGAGGGCAATCTGCTTTACTCATAGTCTACCAATTTAAATGCTAATCCCATCCAAAAAAAAAAAAAAAATCTCCACAGAAGCACCCAGATTAATGTTTGGCTAAATATCTGGCCACCTTGTGGCCCTGTCAAACGGATACATAAAATTAACCATCACAGAGTTAATTCCAATGGAGCTGCCAAATAAATATTCTGGGCTCAATGCAGTGTTGTTTAATGCAAGTTGGTTGACCTTGGCTAAAACTTTGATTTGTACCCAATCCACATTTATGAAAAAAAAAATTTTTTTTAAATCTCGATATTTAGGAAATACTTGAAAACAAGTTAGCCCATTTATCTTCCATCAGGCAGCACAGAATATATAAATAAAATATATGAATTTTTTCATCTTCTTTGTTCTTTTTTTTCCCCTTAATCTTAGACAAAAATAAAATAACTCAATGTTCCCCGTATATTCTTTGGGCTCTCTCACCTATATATTCTTATTCTCTTTCTTCTCATGGCTTAGAACATCTCTGGATAGATTATTCATTTATTTGCTCATTCAAATTCCTGCCTCAAATTCTCACTTCTGCATTAAGCTATATTCAAACGCCTTCTCTCAAAAAAAATCTTAGACTCCTTTGAAAGCCACATATTGTATTTCTGCCCTTTGAGTGCCACTTGCTTTTTCCTTTCTTCTTCTTCTCTTTTTTTTCTTGATGTAGTGTCCATCTTCAAACTCGTCTGTTAGCTCCTTGAGGATGGGAAGAGCCTATGATTATCTCCTCTAAGGTAAAGCCTAGTACCATGCACCTACGTACTCAGTGAATATTGAATGAATAAATGTGTGAGTGAAAGCATGAATTGAAGTAATGTGTTTCTTACTAAGCACTTATTTTAGTAACATATCACACTGCTCCTTGCCTTTCTCCATCATCTGAGTTGCATATGCCTGTTGAGTCCTGGCAAGTCTGGGAAGGCATGCAGTCTGTTAATGGCTGCAAGTGTGTAAGCTTACTCATCCTTGCTGCTTCCAGCCTCTATGTCACCATCACAGAGGTCTCTTTTAGCATTTCCATATTTCTACATAAGAGATAGCAGATTTCACATTTACTAAAATAAAGTCATAAAATTCAGCTCAGTCTCTTTGACTAGATGACTTTGACTCTCAAGATGTTCAGGCACATCTTCTGGAACTAGCTGTGTTCAGCCTAAAGCCATGTAAATTATGAAGTTGTAAGGGCATACCTGTTTTTTCTTTTAAGGGTTTTGGATGCATGTTAAACTTTAATTATCCAACAATGTGCAATTTTAAGTTTTCTCTTACTATCTTTGAAAGCAATGAGACAGTGTGAGGCCCCTGAATTCTTTTTTTATTTAAGATTTTATTTATTTATTTGACAGAGATCACAAGTAGGCAGAAAGGCAGGCAGAGAGAAAGAGAGAGAGAGAGAGAGAGAGGGAAGCAGGCTCCCCGTTGAGCAGAAAGCCCAAACTGGGGCTTGATCCCAGGACCCTGAGATGATGACTTGAGCCAAAGACAGAGGCTTAACCCACTGAATCACCGAGGTGCCCCCATGAAGTCCCTGAATTCTTACAGAAAATCAAGCCACCCACAAAGTTATGAGGACCCTCCCCACTAAGTTTTGTTGAATATGCAGATTCTAACCTCACCAGGCAACTGAGATCATCCCTGCAACGGAATGATGGAGATCATGTAATTATCCAGCTCACTTAGATGTCTGTAACCACTGAGCTACAGGAGACAATGTGAAATGACACATTCATCTAAGCAGACACACATATTGACTATAATAGCAACTCCTATGGAATAAATTTCCCAAGAACATCGTAAGTCCTAGGTAGAAAATGATATTACTTGCAGAGGTTTCATATCATGCACCAAGATAGACCAAGGAAGTGAGAAAAACATCAGCTTGACTCAGCAATCCTACACCTTGAAATTTAAAACACTGAGGAAATTAATGCAGATTAATCACTGGACCTAAATGTAGCATGTAAAACTATATAACTTCTGGAAGAAAACACAAAAGAAAATCTTTTTGAGATTTTGGGTTATTGCCATATTGTGATTTTTAATAAGAAATGCATGTATTTAGTCCGTGTCCCCATTTCTGGCACAGAGCACTAAAACCTTTGGAATTTCCCAAGTGATAAGAGCATTCGGAGCAACTTTTGTTCTAATATCTGGTCTCTGATACTTCTGAAACGCTTGTCATTTCCTGGATGATAAGGGCGTCTTCTGTTCTAATGACGTGACTCTGGATGGCTCCTGGATGGGGCCATCCAGAGATGATCTAGAAAGATCAAGCCATGATCAGAAGCTTAGAATTTCCAGCCCTGTCTCCCAGGTCTTGAGTAGGGAGGAGAGCTGAAGAATGAATTAATGGGAGATCCTGCCTACACAGCAAAGCCTCCATAAAAAAATCCCAACAGTATGGGTTTCAGGGAGCTTCCAGGTTTGTGAGCACACCCACATACAGGGAAAGTGATACACCCCAACGCCAGGGGGACAAAAGCTCCTGTGCTCAGGACCCTCCCAGATTTCACCCTATATGTCTCTTCCTCTGACTCTTCACCTGTATCTTTCTCATACCACTTCATAAACTGAGTGGGAAACATTTCAGTAAATGTTTCACTGAGTTCTGTGAGTCACTCTAGCAAATCAACAGAATCCAAAGGGGGAGGAGGTCATGGGAACCTCTGATTTGGAGCCAAGTCAGACACAAGTTGTGAGTAATCTGGGAATCTGCTACTTCAGATATAGACATCTGACATTCGGCTAGTCCAGTGGGACTGGGCCCTTATCCTGTGGGCTCTGACACCACCTCTAGGTAGACAGCCACAGAATTTAGTTAAATTGTAAGACCCCTCAGCTGGTGTCCCAGAGAATTGCTTGGTGGAGGGAACACTCCCCCACATCTGGTATTAGAAGTAAAATGTTCTGTAGGAGTCCTAGAAGAGACACACCAGAGGAAATACCGGGTTTTTGTTTTTGTTTTTTTAAACACAGTTAGGCAAAGATTTCTTAGATACAACACCAAAAGCATGATACATAAAAGAAGAGGAAAGAGTAACTTGGACTTCATTAAAATATTTTAAAGTCTGCTTTTTGAAAAACATTGTTAAGGAAACACACACACACACACACACACACACAAAAGAAGGCACAGCCTAGTAGAAAATCTATACAGAACATGAGGCTAATGGTGACAGAATGATGACATTTCCTGACTAGAAAAAAAACAAGGCTGAGCAGAAGACATAGCAAAACAGTGATTTTTCAAGTGCTGAAGGAAAGAAAGAAAGAAAGAACAAAGCAAAATTCAGTCTTCCTGGAATTCTATACCCAGCAAAGAAACCTTCCAAAAGGGAGGCAGGATGAAGACCTCTCACATAAAAGAAACCGGCGCAAACTCATCTCGGGTTGACTTGTACTACCAGTGACACTATAAAGAAGTTTCTTCAGGCTCAAGGGAGAGGATGTTTGTGGAAAATCAAGCACTGGGAATAGTAAATATGTAGATAATTATTTGAAAAATTATTTTATCCTTTCTCAATTTCTTTAAAAGGTCATTGTTATAAAGCAAAAGGAGACCCCACACGACTGGGGGATTTATAGCTCAGCAAAGTCAGTTAAGTAAGATCATTAGGGAAATAAGTAAGTAAATTACCTGAAATGGTGACAACGGTAATACAGGCGACAAGAGAGAGGCTAATGGCAATATACAGTGAAGTGGTAATAACTCACAAGAGGTCAAGATTAATTAATTATGCATATGGTAATTTTGACACCAAGCATAGAAGTAGGGGGAGGGGAGGGGTGGAGGGAAAGAGGAAGGAAGGAAGGAAAAGAAAGAGGCAGGCAGGGGAGGGGTGGGGAGAGAAGAAAAGGTAAACGTACCACTAAATTCTAAAGCAAAGAAAGTGCAGGCAAAAACCCAATAAGAGAGATAAAATGGAAGATCAGAAATACATGATTAATCCAAATGTTGGACACTAGTTCACTCATTTCAAACTATTCTTAGAGTGAGAAACATTCCATGTAACTGAAATTTATATGCAAGTCATCAAAGCTATTGGTGATTTGGTAATCTGTTAGCCACGAAGGTCTCTAAGATCCTTTGGGTTTTCTGAGCTACAAAAGATAATGTGTTCATACCTCTTTATGAAACCCAAGTTCTGAAAGGTGCAAACAGAACCCTGACTCTATGCTCTGTCTTAGGAAATAGAAGTGATGATGGAGATGAGCAAAAAACACCTGTTAGTGATATAGGTCCGTGAAACAGAGCTCGTCAAGGTTTTATCCTCCTCCGATTTAATATCAGGGAGGAAAAGTAAGGTTTTGATTACTTCTCCCTAAGCTGCTCTTTGGGAGGGCACCAGCATCTTGTTCCCAGAAAATGGATAAAATATACCCAGCTCCCAGTGTTTGGGTTTGTTTTTTTTGTTTTTTTTTTCTGAATAAATTAAATTGTGGCTTATTTGATTTACAAAAATTTTAAGGGGGGAGGAGACAAATATACAGTAGCTACAAAACTAGTTTTTAAAGGATCAGAGGTAAATAGCCTCAAAATAACCCTGAACATTCCTTTGATGATGCATTCCCAAAGGAAAAGGATTTAAAAAAATAAATAATTGTATATGTATTTGGTTAGCGCAAAAGCTGATTGTCTTTTCAGACACCCTTCTTGATGTGGTTGGAAATTGGAACAAGTTTGGAAAGCAATTTGACATTTTATAGCTCAGATATTTCGTCCTTTGCTTTCTACTTTCAGAAATGGAACACTTTGTGATAGACAGGGGAACCAGAGGCATGAAATTCAACCGGGACAAAGTATTATAAACTACAGGTAGCCTGTCCCATTCTGCATGCTATCGCTTCATATGTGTTGTGCATTTCCTTTTCTTGCCATTCTGCCCAATTTCCTTTGAAAGCTGTAGCAGGGTATGACTAGCAAAATGTTTCACATTATTTCTGAATGTACCAGAGAGAAATATGTTTTGTATATTCCCTACTGTACTTTGATTTCTGGTTGAACCTGGAAAATTACATTGGGTTGGGTGGTTTTTCTGTTTTGTTTTGGTACAAAATTACTCTTTCCAAACAGAGCAGGAGGAGATGAAAGAAAAGGATATTCTATTAACGTGATATTACTATGTTAAATGATCATCGGAAGAAATGTCTACAGTGCTTGCGGGGAAGTGGAAATTGTACCCCACATTGCTTGGGATTTCACATGCCAGAAAGCTTAACTTACTTACTGTCCCATTCAAGCACACCAAACAAGAACCCATGGAAAATGTTCAACTTCCACAAGGGGAAAGTAAATTTCAGTGATTAAATGGGCCAGAGACTTGTCCAGTTTTTGTTACTACAACCAAAATGTACTGCAGATGTGCCTCTTTTGTTGTTAGTAAGGCCCTTCTTTCTAGTATTTGAGTGGATTTAACTGAGCCCTGAAGCTCTTTCAAGGATTTCTCTTTGTCAAGTCTCACAGTTGCTCTGGTGAGAGTAAGAGTAGAGAGACAGCACTCCCTAATAACCACAGCACGTGTCTGCCCCTCCAGGGAATCACCCAAACCACGTGCTCCCATCTTCTCACATATCCCCTTATCTCATTGTTGTTTTTTATTTGTTTGTTTGTTTTTTGTTGTTTTTTAAGAAGAAAATAATGGAATTCGGTTCTCCATCAAAAAAATGAAAGACAACATAATGGTTATTCAAAATGGCACCATTGAGCCGACTCTTCATCACAATGCATTTTTAAATTACTTGGATAACATCTGGGTGGAAGACAGAGAAGAAAATGGGGAGGTAATCATCAAGGGGCACAGAATTTCAGTTATGTGAGATGCTTAAGTTCTAGCAATCTTCTGTACAATACTGTGCCTTGAGTTAATGATACTATATTCTGCACTTGGCAATTTTGGCAAGTTGGTAGATCTCACACTAACTGTTCTGACCACAATAAAACAAAATAAAATGAAAACGACTTAGGTAACTTTAAAATAATAATAATATAATCCCAATAGCTACTTTTGGCTTCCTATTTTATTCCAGAAACTGGACCAACTCTGCATATATTTTCTTTATTTCTCCAGTGCTCCCCCGAATTAAAGACATTGAACAGTGTTTGACAGATTAAGCAACTGATACAACTGAGTCAAAAAGTAGCAAAACCTAGCCTCACCCCTAAGTCTGTCTGATTCCAAAGCCTAGGCTAACACTGAAATTTAATGCAGAAATTCAAATCACCTTGATACATCCTTCCTCCTTTTTAGAAACTAACAGCCTGTTTAGATTAGAACAAAGTATCAAATGTCAGAAGATAGAATGTCCATTTTATCCATGAAAACATCAAAGGATTTTTTAACTTACAGTATTTCCCACTTTAATTGCATCAGATTCTGATCGCTCCCTTGTTCTGTCTCCACCTTGTGTAAATATACCCATTCTGCATGGCAGTAAATCTTATTAATTCAAACCCAGCTTATTTGGAATTTGTGATAATTGGATGAGACTGGATGGGCTCACGTCAACTCTTCTATTATCTGCAAAGAAAGAAAAGTGAATACTATTAAAATAATTTCCTGGAGTTTAATCTACCTAAGAAAATATGGCAATTCTCAAGAACCTAGCAGCTCTGATTTGCATATAAATGATTCCTTTTCAAATCTCTCTTATGAAGTGATCACAGACAGTCCAAAAAACTTGGTAGCACTCAAATATTACTTCAGGTTACCTTAGATAGTTGCAGGAACTTACAAAAATAAAAATTAAAGAGCCCACTTCTAATAATACAAGCTGTCCTTTACTTCAGTTGTTTTTAATCAGAGTTTTACAAATTCACTTGCTTTATATGCTGTTTTTTAGTGATATTTTGTGAAGATCTTTGGGATCAATGTGTTTGAAGCTCTTAAGGGAGATAGACCTTTTATGACTGATTGATTTTAACTTGAGCTATGGGCTGAGAGACAAAGATTCCAATCTGGGCTGTATATAGCTGGAATTTAGGCAAATTACTTTGCCTCTGAACCAATTTCCAGTAAAAAGAGAAAATATTCAACTTGCATGTAAGAGTGGGAAAGGAAAAGACAGAATGCAGTGGGAAGATAGTGACTGCAGAAGAAATGCATTTACTTCTCTCCATTCACTCTAGGTATCCACAGGCAGGTAAAGGCAGTTTAAAGTGATCAGTGAGTGCACATGACCATTTACATCTGCTTCTTCAGTCAGTGGTGTCCCATTCCTCTCAAAACCCATGCCTACCCCCAAACCCACTCTCCAGGAAAAACTGAAAATTCAGGGTGTCTCAGAGCTTCAGACAAAGGGCAAATCAGAGGCTCTAGGAGGGCAATATGGTGACTTAAAAAAAAAAAAAAAAAAAACAGCGAAGGAGCCTGGGTGGCTCTGTCAGTTGAGCATCCAACTCTTGGTTTTGGCTAATGTTGTGAGCTCAGAGTCGAGATCAAAGCCCCATGTCAGGCTCTGTGCACAGTCTGCTGGGAAGTCTGCCTTTCCCTCTCCCTCTGCCTCTGCCCCTCCCACTGTTGTGTCCACTCTCTCTCAAATAAAGAAATAAGGAAATAAAATATTTTTTAAGAATACCAGCAAAATCTTTGAGGAGTGCTGATACAGCTGTTCCACGGTTGGAAAGTTGAGGTCCCATCTACCACAGCAGATGAGGGAGAGGAAGATGGAAACTAAGCCACTTCAGGAAAGAAATGAGTTCATTTGCTCCCTGGGCCCCTGGGGCTGTGACAAAAACTGGATCTTTCCCTGAAATGCTGGCCTAAGAGTCCAGTTACAATGTGAACACTTTGGTCAATCAACAGACCCAGAGATCCCTCAGCAACCTTTTCAAACAGAAACTTGCAGAGGCTGGCAAATGTTCTTCATGTCATTGTCAACAGAATGTGTCTCATCATGGCCAGATTCATGAAAAAACTTATGAACAAAAAGATACATTTGGAAGTTTTATGTGTGCTTTGCACTCTGGGAGGCACGGATCACAAGATGCACTGGGATGAGATGAGAAGAGTGTCTTTTCCTGCTGATTGGCACATCTGAGAAATAAACCTCTGGAGCTGAAACACTCCTCCTTTCTCAGGCAGCTGTGACCAGTAGGCGGGAGAAAAAGAAATCCATCCAACTTGTAATGAGGCTTCCCCACATGAAACCCCACAATCCATGCATGACACTGGGCAGGGGGCATCACCACCATCCCTCCCTCTCCTGCTCCCGAACATCATTGTCATCCTTGACCTAAGCTCAGAGGGGAACAGTTCTAGCTGAATGATCCACCCGGATCCCACAAGCCGCTGGCTCCTTGCACCACATGGCATCTTTCAAACACCCCCGGGGATTAGAGAAGGCAGGTTTGCCATTGGTGTCCACATCTGCCACTGATCTGTACATCGGTGACTCCATTCAATATTCTCTCACAACATCCTTTTTTCCACCAGCAAACTAAGAGCACTGAGGGATGTAATAAAGGTACAAGGTGTAGACCTCCGTCTGACGCTAAGTAGATGCCCCCAGAACTCTCCTTTCCACTTAGGCTCGCTCTTGCTGGCTGTCTTTTCCCTTCTAGCTGACAGAAGAGTCGGGAAAGAAATAAGTACTGACAGCACAAGAGTACTGCTGCCAATTCTAGAAGTTTGGAGGACCACTCTTCCCCTTTAAAGCACTCAAGGAAAGAAAGAAAAGAGACTATATAAACAGCTCTGATTTTCCTGTCTCCTGCTGTACTTCTGAACTTCACCACTAAAATTAAGTCCCAAAGCCAGTATAGCCTGAAACTGCTTTCTGATCTCTGATTCAGTACAAACACGGGAACCAAATTATATTTCCAACCAATCAATCCAGGACCTCTGAAAAGGAAAAGCATTTTCCTCGACTGACAGATGAACTTGAATTAGAAGAGAATGCTTTACATTCACAGGTGGGCCAAGGAATTCACAAACCACAGACAGGAACAAAAAAATACCTACCTCGGGATAACCCTGACCTTGATCTTGAGATAGGAAAGAAATGATATAGTACACGGCTTTTCAAGAGTAATCTTAAGACATCTTTCATGAAGGGCTGAGTACCTACAGACACCTTTAAATAGAAACATCAGGATCTCAAGAAACATAATTCATCATATCCATTTTTATCTGCAAAAAGCCTTTTCTGGAGGTCTGCCATATAATCAACATATTCACCTCACTCGGGATCTATTAATCTGACAAAATATCAGCAATACAGAATGACTTGGGGAAGGTACTTGGCAGAAATAGAAGTAACTCCAGACTAATGTGGGGGGGAGGGTGCGGGGGGGGGGGAGAAGATTCTCTTGTAATCTTTATTAGCTCAAATATCTGGCACACATAGAATTTTCCAACTTGGCTATCTACAGAGGAACAAAATTAGTAGAACCAATAGTACCAAAAGGACAGGCTGCTTGGCTCTTTTTTTTTTTTTTTTTTTACTTTGTAAAAACTAAAATGTTACATAATGATTGCAGTAAAATCGAGAAATATAAATATTCCAAAAGGAAACAAAATGAAATAAACTGTAATTCCATCAACCTAGAGATAACTAGTAATGTTTCGGTGTATATCCTTCCACACACTTTTGTGTGCATAAATATCCAGATTTTGTTGTTTATTGCTAAGGGTCACTCTATTTACTTTACAAAGATGGAATCACAATGCATGTACTCTTTTTTTCACACAAGCTTCCCAAGACCATCGTAGAAAACAGAAAGTTCAAATAAATAATAAGGAAAGGGTTGATTTATCAGCTAGTTACCCAGTAACTCAGTAATTGGTATGTATCTCCCCTGATATTTTCATTGCACTTTTATCCATTGAATACAAATTTTTATAAATGTCATTATTGCATAGGAGATACTCTGTTACCTGATTTCCTCATTAGCCCTGAACATTTTTCCAGTCAAAAATATTTGCATCAACACTGGGGCGCCTGGGTGGCTCAGCTGGTTAAGTGTCTGCCTTCAGTACAGGTCACGGTCCCAGGGCCACAGGGTCTTGGCATTGAGACCCGCATCAGGCTCCCTGCTCACAGGGAGCCTGCATCGCCCCCTCCCCCACATTTATGCTCTCTCTTGCTATCTCTCTCTCTCAAATAAATAAAGAAAAGAGTTAAATATATTTAATTCTTTATTTTCTTTATATATATTTTTTATTTATATATATATAACTTATTTTCTTTATATATATATTTTTATATTTATATTTATTTTTATATTTATATTTATATTCTTTATATATATATATAAAGAAAACTTATTTTCTTTATATATATGCATCGATGCTGTTGATGGCGCCTTAATCCATCCTTGAATATACTTTGTATTTCTAAAAAAAAAAAAAAATTCTGGGTCTGAAGGTCTGCAATTTACCCTCTCCAAAGCACTGTGTGTTAGTGGTCAGTTTCTCAGAACCTAGCCAGTGTTGGACCCTACTCTTCCTTTTTTTTTTCATTGTCAGTGTTAGAGAAGAAAAATGCTGTATTTAATGTTTGTGAAATCAAATTCACCCTGAGAGATGTCTGCGGTCATATGTTTAACAAATAATTTCATAGACTTTACTGTGTGCCACACACTGTTATAAGTGCCTAATAACTATTAATTAATTAATCAATCATTCTCTTAATGACCCTAAAGGATACGTGCTATTATAATCATTCCCATTTCACAGCTGGGCAAACTGAGGCATGAAGCAATGAAATTACCTTAGCTAGGAGGATGGGGACTAGAATTCAGACCAGGCCTTTGGGCTCTGGCATTCATTTCCACACTTTAGCACTTGAGTCCCCCTCCCATGTTGGTTCCAGCAGCCAAGGTCACTTCCTCACAGATCTCTTAGTGCCAGCAAAGCACATTTCAAATACTCCACAGCAGAGTTTCGCTTATAGGATAGCCATGTCCCACAGCTACAAGGCTGTAGGGAGGGCATAGAGAGTCAACCTGGGGCAAAAAGGGTTAGAACTGCTAAGACTGCCTTACAAAATGGTGACTCCTCCCCTGGGACGTAGCCTACTGCCACTCCCAGTAAAAGGTAGGATTCTGTTTGCAAACGAGGAGTGGTGGTGGTAATGATGGTCCCTGAGTTGCCAACTAAAGGTGTCTACCACGCCAATATCACGTGCTCATCACATGCAGGAAGGGGTCCTTTGCAACCTGGACCACAGTGATGGCCACAGTGGACAGTGGTGCCAACCATGAATAAGAGCATTCCAAGGAATGGAGTTTCCCCAGTTCCAGGAGAAGCATGTCCAAGTTCCAGTTCTGGTCTTGGGCTTCGTGAAGGTGGGACTTGCCTGTCAGCATAAGCAAGTTCTGTTCTGTCCCCGACTGGAGGAGTGGGGGTCTCACAGCACAGGGAGAGCTTGGGGAAGGGCAGGCCACAGGGTGAATAACACCAGTACGCACACAGGCCCCCAAAAGCACACGGTACAAGTCACAAGTAGGGCACCCAACCCACTAGAGGGGCCATGCAAGCCAAGTGGTCTGGGAGGCTAACTAAAGACACATCTAGGAATCAGAATCAAGGTAGACAGCTCAAGGATAGTCAAAACCTAAACATGGCTGAGAGCAGAAGGAAGAATGAGTGCCTTAAGTTCAGAATCTACACCAGCCAGTGAGGATGGGAATACAGAGACACAGGGCAAGGTCTGGGATAGAAGGAAGGAGAGAGGAGAGAATTCAGGGCAGGAACCACATCTCAGCTTCACACATGGTCCATTGACTGCTAATGTGGAGCCGGCGATGTGTGCCCACTGCCGGAGTCTGCCAGGTCTCATGCAGGTGAGCCGGCCGGGGCTCCCTTCCAGGCCACCGCAGGACTCCGAGAAGACGCTTCTCCTCTTCAAAGCTTCACCATCCGTAGTCAATGGTCATGACCCATGTTGACTTGCTGAGGCTTTCCTGGGTCAAAAAGCTGGCTGGTTTATCCAGATGACTCAACTTGTTTCAAAGCTGTGAATTGGAAATGACTCCATGGCTCTTTCCACCAGCACCCTGGGCCAGCTCAGTCGTATATAACACCTAAGCAACACTAATTTACTTTGTTGTGCATGTTGCAATTCAATGTTCAAAGCCCTGGGAGGTTTCTTCATCCTTAACTGGTAGGGAGTCCCGGCTAAGCAGATGAACTGAGTGCAATGGCTCTTTTCTGCAATCCTAGGTAATGAGACTTGCACAGTAACTAAAGAAGTAAGGAATATGGCAGGCTCTCTGTCCCTGAGTCATGGTGCCAAACAAGACCTCAGACAGACGCTCACACACACTCAAACACACGCACATGCATGCACGCACACACACACACACACACACACACGCGCACATACACACATGCACATACACTTAGGCTAATTTAAGCCAGCAGGGAAGCTTTTCTTCTGAGAATCACTAACCCTTCCATACTTTGCTTCTAACCTTTAAAGGATCAGAATATGTTTCTTATTGGAAAATGTAAAAAATAAATAAATCCATAGAAATGTCCCCTATGATTGAAAACAGAAGCTGGCCATTAAGACATTCTCATGGCTGGGGGCGGGGGGGGGGTGGGAACTAATGGAAAGTCAAATGAAATGGAACACCACCAATGCATTTTATCAACTGCATGTTGAGAAACCACACCCAACACATTTTATCAAAGGAATGACAGACATGCTGGGCTGTTAATTATCTACAGGTTTCTCTTCTAAATTTATATCCCTCGTGGGACAGAGGCTGATCAAGGAATACGCTGGCTGTAGAGAGAGTGTTGGGGAGGAAGGTGGGCTAGCCAGGGACTGGTCTCCATTTCCACAACTTTAAATGGGGGGGCCTGCATGGGAAGGTATCTCACGGGCGAAGTTACGCTCCTACAGCCAAAACAACCTGATATGGGCCCTCAATGTGGGTTATTTATGTTGCCTTGTTGTCAGTTAAAAAAAAAATAAAAAATCAGGGCACAAAGAAGTCACAAAAATCCAGGTCAGGCTCACGGCAGCCACACGCAGATTTCTTGACTCTGCCTTAGCTGCTTGAAGACTTGACCTGGGTTTCAGAGCATGCTACAGAAATATTTATAAAGTCTTTCATTCGTTCATCCTCTCTATCTCTCTCTCTCTCTCTCTCTCTCTTTCTCTCCAGAACACCCAAAGCTATGCAGAATTTAAAGATTGAAATAAAACAGCAATGGGATTTTGAGGAAATCTATTTTTCGTTGATAATGACATGGGGATATTTCTCATGGCCTGAACAACATCGCAACCATTGCCAAGAGGAGCTGGCTGTGAACTGGGGAGGGAGAGTGGCTGAAAGGCTGACCAGAGAAGGGTGTCCACGCACGTGGGGGAGTGTGTGCACAGAGGGGCCAGGGGCCACGTGACAGGGAAGCTACTCTTGTCCATTGGGGATCCGTCCTCGGTCTTCATCGACATGACACACTCCAACAGAAGACTCATAGCCTCGGGCAGCTCTGTTCCACACACATCCCTTCCTCCAACGTGCTTACTCATGACCGATTCACCCTCTACCCGGAGCCGGGTTTGGAGAACACAGTGTGAGGACTTTTTTTCGGGAAGACCTGCTACCAGCCATCATAAGGAAGGGTGACCTACACCACAGCGCACTTCCTTTCTCCTTCCTGCATGGGGAGAGGGAGAGAGGCCCACCCACCTCTCTGAGTTCCCTGACTTAAAGTTGCGAAGAAGTTTTCTCTTTTCCTCCTTTCAAACACACCTTTGAAAGCATCCCCCGGTGTCTCCTCCGTCTGCACGTCTCCTGGCAAGAAGAAGGGCTCTCATGCGCTCAGCTCCATCCAGGACAGTCGGTCCATCCGCTCGGTTGGCCTTCTCCTTGGAGCACACGGAGCTCCCATCTCAAAAGTCAGAGCAGGACTTTGTGGGATGGAAGCAGGAAGGGAGCCGCCAACAACAACAATGGGAACTCTGTGTCAACACTGTCCTGTGCTGATGTGAATAAAATCTAAAGATTGCACAATGAGCCATTTAAAAAAAAAATTCTCCAAAATATTACGCTCTTGCATTACAGGGAGCTAAGCGGAGGGAGAGACCTGTTTCATCCCTGCAAATGTCAATAGCAGCCCAGGAGCTGGAAAACCAACTTCAGAAACACTTCATGTTTAGATTCACTTAGTGGTTGGAAAAAAACAAGCTTTTTTTTTCTTTTCTTTTCTTTTTTTTTTTTTTTTAAATGTTTAAGAGCCGCTCCAGCAAGTGGAAACAGCAATTCCTTGTAAACAAACCTTTAACATGAGGCTATTTCTCGGTGGCGGAAAACCTAACTTCATAAAGTCAGATTTCTGAGATTTTTTTTTTTTTCAGCTCCTCGGAGACTGCAGAAATGACCACATTCTGTCAGTGGATGTATCAGACAAACAAACGGGAAGGAGGGATTTTCCATATCCGATGTCAGGCGAAAGTGTGTCTGACCAAAAGTCCATGAAAACATGGGTGCAGGGTAGCTATGGAGAGAATCAGGGGGATGACCTGTTGGGATAAAATAGCCAGCCTGCTCTCAGCTTGTCGTCAGGGACACTAATGACAATTCTAAAAGTGACATCAGCCATTTGTGGCCGTTCCCAGATGTATCTCTCCCCAGCTCCCACAGTGGTTCGCGTTAACTGTGTCAACTATGAAGCATTGGGTCTGACATTTCATTGAAAATCCTCTGTTCTGGGACGCCTGGGTGGCTCAGTTGGTTAAGTGTCTGCCTTCGGCTAGGTCATGATCCCAGCATCCTGGGATCGAGTCCCACATCGGGCTCCTTGCTCCGCAGGAGCCTCTGCCTCTGCCTGCCACTCTGCCTGTGCTCGCTCGCTCTCTCTCCCTCTGTCTCTGACAAATAAATAAATAAAAAGAAAAAAAGGTATTAGATTCTCCTTTTAATAAAAAAAAAAAAAAATCCTCTGTTCTGTCCACACCATGACAATCCAGCTAACCAGGGCGGCGTCCCAGGAGCAGGCCAGAGCCCCCTCGGAAAATCACAACCCTAACTTCAGCGTCAGCCCCGTTTCTCGGTAGAGCAGAAACAATTCGGATGTATGCGCTCAATGGCACCAGGGAAGAGCTCGCCACCAAACATCTCCCTGGAAATCTACAATTAGAAATTATGGGATTCCGTTTTGCTAAAGAGCTACCTGGTAAGAGCAAATATCCTTAGAAATGCCTTTAGCATGTGGTAGCAGGAAGGGCTTGTCCTGCCAGCAAGGTCTAGTGCCACTTACTTCCCTGCAAAGCAAACCAGAGCCGGCTACTTAACCCAGCGGGACCTCAGTCTCCTCCTCATCTGTAAAATGGAAATGATTATCCCCACTTTCCAATGTTCATGCAAATAAAATGAGACTTATGAAGGTGGAAAGACATACACCTTTAGCACAAAGGCTGACATGTAACAGCACATGGTGTGCTCAAAAAAAAAGGAGGGTAACGTTCCCTATGTATTTAAGTAGTTGTTTTTAGAAAGCCACTAAGTGCAACTCTCAAAGGAAATGAGTATTTTGCTCGAAAGGAGTAGCTATTTAGAAAGGAGTTAGGGAGAAGTAAGCCTTGAGTTCTCCAGACAACTGGTTTCCCTGTGGTGAATCCACCTGTGTGTTAGGCAAATTGGTCTTTTAGGGGTATGGGAAAACCTGCTAGACCTGCTAGAAAACCTGCTAGAAATTTTAGTATTGATCTCAGCTTGCATTCCATTTTGTGTATGGTATATAAGGTATTAAATATGTTTGCATACCATCACAGGTATATAACAAATAAGTAGAACAAACATTGGATACATTTCTTTTTATGATGGGGGCAAAATTTGGAGACAACAGTGATCCAAGCAGTAGCCACAGGTCTCTGGGATCTAAAATTGTAAAGCAAAGAGAGTGGGATTACACATACGTGTTGGGGGATGGTCACAGAATTCCAAAATGCAAGGTCAAAATAGACTCACTGATGTCCAAAGGGGGCAGGTCATTAGAATCCATCCTGTCCTGTACTCCTGGGGCCAAGGGACCCAAGTTCCAGGTCAGAGAAGTGAGGTCTCAAAGATCACCCACTGGCAGAGGCGAACACTGAGTAGAGGGGTCCCAGATCCTACCCTACTCTTGTTTTACATACCTTCATTCTGCCATTCTGCCATTCTGCCATTCTGCCATAACTGTGCCATAAACCAACCCAGCAAGGCTGGGATTCACAGATTTGCACTAGCTTCACCATCACGGGATCGACCCATCTGAACATTGTGGGCCCTGTCCTCTGTTGTTCTGATTCAGCCGATGCAGGGTGGGGACCAAGAATTTGCAGTTCTAGGAAGTCCCAGGTGATTCTAGATGGTGATCTAAAGAGCCCCCTGCCATACTCCCTGATGTCAAGTCGGGGAGTCCATAGCTAACTTCCCATCATACCCACAGATCTTTGACATTTAAATACTTCTGACTCTATCCTATCAGATTAAATAAAATCATGAAAGCAGAAAAAGTGTATTTCTCTTTTTTTAAGATTTTATTTGAGAGAGAGCCAGAGTAGGCATCAGCAGAGGGAGAGGGTGAGGGACAAGCAGACTCCCTTCTGAGTACAGAGCCAGACCTCAGGATCCTGAGATCATGACCTGAGCCCAAGTCAGACGCTTCACTGAGTGAGCCACTCAGGTGCTCGGGGAAAGTTGATTTCTGGTGAGAAAGAGAGAGGAGAGAAGAGGAAACAACAAGGATTAAAAATGTACTGTGTGTTGGGACTTTAGGAGGTGCTGTGGATACAGGTGAACAAAATAGGTCTTTGGCTTTTACAGCGAAAAAAGAGAAAACAAACAATACAAATAAGTAAATCACATATGTGGTGACGCTAAGTGCTAGGCAGGAAGGACAGAGGAAATAGGGAGAAAGGTGTGCAACTTGAATGATATGGTTAAAGAGGGCCACCCTGACAAGATGCGTAAGACCTGAAGGAATGAGGAAGTAAGTCATGGGTGAAGATGATCCCAGGAAGAAAAGACCAGTGCAAAGGTCCTGAGGCAGGAGCTTCCCTAGTATGTTTGAGGAAGAGGCAGGAGGCTACCTTAGCCGAAGGAGAGTGAGCAGGTCAGAGCCCAGAAGAAGAGACACACTGGTATGGAGACAAGTGTGGGGAGACCTCTGGCACCTTGAAAGTTACTGTAAGAACTTAGGCTTTTACTCTGAGAGAAGAAACCACAGAGACTATCACGGTCGGACTTAAGTATTAACAGGGTCTCTCTGGTTGCTGGGTGCAGCAGAGACTCTAAGGCCCCAGGAGAGACAGGTGAGGAGGTTATCGCTCTAATCCAGGTAGCTTCAGACCAAGATGTTCCCAAAAGCTGAAAATCCATCGATTCCTGGCAATATATTGACAGATTAACCATGGAGCATAAGAAAGGGGGAATCAAGAAAGCACACCGTGTTTGCCCGCACAAGTGCATGGACAGAGTGGTCCTTTCCTGAGATAAGCTGACCCTAAGGCAGTGCCTGGCACACAAAATGCAAAATAAATACATCCCAGTTTTACAGATAAAAAAACCTGAAGCTCAAAGAAGTTAATTTACTTACTCGAAGTCATACCGTGGCTGATGACAGAGCTGGGGGAAAAAAAAAAAAAAAAGTGCTTGTCTGACCCAAAGGCCCTCGGCTTCTCTCTGCAGCCATCTGTGGTGTTCCCAAAGAAGTGAGCCAGAGTGGGGGGGTGAGACAAATAGGCTCTCCGGTTTCCATTCTGAGCGTATCACCATTCCTCCTGCCCAACCTGATTGAGGCCCTGTCCAAGGGTCACAAACCAGGGACCTGTTGGCCTAATAAGGCCTGCTGCCATGTTTTCTTTGGCCCTCACAGCTTTGTAAAAACAATTTGTGTTTGAATGCCTTTAGGCTGGTCTCGTCCTTCCCAGTTCACCATGAACACACCACTCCTTCTGGCCTAAGGACGCGCCCTTCAGATCTTACCTGCCTGGCCCCTTGAAGATACGGGATTTTTCAACCAAGGATTCAAACCAACACAATAGGGGGAGTTTAGCTTTGGGGCCAAGACAAGGGAGCTAGAAGGAAGTCGATGGAATCAGATAGATACCAATTCCTGACCAGCCTCATCATCATTCAACCATCGGTGTGAGCTTAGCCAGCTCTACGCCCCTTTCTCCATCCATAACGTAGGGCAAAGAGCATCCACTCTGAACTACTTTTGGGAGATATGGATCAGAGAAGATGTTGGGTACACAAGCATGGTAAGTGCTCAACGTGTGGCCGTTGTATAGAGCGGCAAGCGATGCCCGTGTTTAGTATTTTAAACTTTGCAGTTTTAAAAGTATTTTAGAAAAATTTTTTTTCTTTTTTTTTTAAATTAAATTAATTTTTTTTCAGTGTTCTCAAATTCATTGACTTTAGAACATTTTAAAAGTATTTTAGACTTTGTGGGCCATATAGTCTGTGTCCCAATGACTCAGCTCTGCAGTGAGAGCAAGAAAGCAGCTCTAGAGAAGACATAAGTGAATAGCATGTTAAATCAAGTTGCCATGACATTATATTTATAAAGGGAGAGAGGAGGCCAGATCTGGCCCCTGAGCTGCAATCTGGCCACTTGCTGTTCCATTATGGAGCATCTCCTCTCTTATCTCCAAACTACTACCCCTCCCATTCTGCTGCATCAACTTCCCTCTGTGCCTACCAAAATAAAAAGTCTTTGGTTATGGGGCAAGGGCTACACTGCACCTTCTTTTAATCCAAGCTGTAAGGTGACCTTACTGCTCTTATTGTCACCATCAGAAATGAAAGAGAAGGAAGACCTTCTTCAGTGGCCTCATTGGACATAAGGCAGGACCAGCAGGAATGATTTTCCCAGGAAGGGAGAGCATCCCCCGCAAGATCCAACTTGTCTAGCTCAGATACCTGGCAAGGTAGACAGGACAGTGTTCTTCCCTGGACTCCTGGAATCCGAGGGGGGCAGCTGCTTCTCTCCAGCAGGTGCAAGGACCAGAAGAGATGGGCCGAGGTCCCCAGAGAGAAGCCCGCCTCATGGCTCTGTCCCAGCCTTGGAGGGAACAGGAAGGCTTTTCCTCCCTTGGCATTGGAGCTCCCCTGAGCAGTGCTACAGCCACATTTCCCATCCTTTGACCTAATCAGGCTTTTGATTTGCAGGCCTTGAGGGAGAGGCTGCTGGATTGTTCCCACTGGGTTATTTTTAGGAGCTGGCATGAGAGGGGAAGAAGGAGTTCAGCAGCGCGTACCACTGGGCAGCAGTGAGCAGGCCTCTGTGTAAGCCCCGTAGCCCACTTAGGTCATTTCCTCTTACCAATCTCAGAAGCAGGCAGCAGCAGAAGCTCTGGGAAGGGGCAGAGACGGAGGAATCTGCTGCCTTCATTTTTCCCAAGAAATGATTTCGGGGTTTTGGTTCCCTCGCTTTCATCTCAAATGATGCCAAATGAAATTTCCAAAGAGCATGCACGTGCTGGGGGCAGGAGGAGGGTAAATGGAAGGCCAGATTAATAGACAAAAAGGCAAAACCCCTAAAACATTCACTGGGTCTCACCATCCCTTCAATTTTCTTTTAACCAGAGACCGGCAGAGTTTGCTCCTCATCAGAAAGAACAGATTCAACGCAACCAACCAAGCCACTCTACAGATGACAGGCATCCCAAGGGGGCAGCACTGGGTGGGGGAGGGATACACACGAATTTCTCAGACAGTCACAGAAGCCACCATGAAAGGCCCTTCCTCAGGGCTGGCTCCATGCTGTGCGAGCGGGACAGGTGCGCAGAATCCACAGTCGGAAGGGACCCCAGGCTTCCCTTGATGCTCTGCTATCCTTGTCTTGAAATTCTCAATACTTTTTGAACAAAGCCACGTCACAGTTTCATTTGGCACAGAGCCCTGCTCACCGTGTAGATGATCTGCTTTCCTTCTTCTACGACTGTCTTTTCTCAACCCTTCTTTTTGTCATTGTTGCCCTCCCAAAGAGGACATTTGTTTTCCCTGATCAGTTTCTGCCCCACACGGAAGTTGTATCACAGATACGCTGTGTTTTTTGTTCATGTACTTTATGTGTATCTGTGTTCTGCACATGAGAAGAGAGACTTTTTTGGTCCCCCAATAACCAAGCTTTCTCCCCTCTTGGGGATGATCTTGTCTCCATTAAAAATGCATCTTCTAGATCTAGACAATCACACTTGAACTCCAAACATCTACCCAGAAGCAGGGACAGAAATATAATAAGAGCAGGTGTCTGTTACTGAGCCATAAACGGCTCTAAGTGCTTTACACCTATTATGTCCTGGAATCTCCAAAATGGTTTTATTCAAATATTCATTTTACAGAGGAGGAAACTGAGGCACCGAGAGTTTCAATAACTTGTCCAAGGCCAGCCACATGGTCAATGGCAGGGCTGGGTATGAAAATGGTTCTCCTGGCTCCTAACCCTAGAGCCCAGAAGTGCAGGTATAAGTGTTAGGGGCACACACCTCCTCTTTCCCACAGTTGACAGCCGCACTTCTCCAGCGTGCTGTTGGTAGACACGAACCTGTTAATAAAGACAATGTGACAGCTGGTAGATACAGGCCAGCAAGACTTCAGAGGGACACAACCCTCTCCAGAGGCAGCAAAAGCTCTCCATGGGCCTATGCCCAGTTTTCACGGGGCTTCTAATATCAGAAAAGTGCTAAGTTATGGCTAAGTTATGGAACAAATATTTCCATATTCTCTTGTGGGACACAAATTAGCCAATTCCTCTTTTCTTTCACTGGGGAAAAAAACAAACAAACATGGGGATTAAGTAGAAAGAATCATGAGTTTGTGGTTCCAGCCACTGGTGTGAACCTGGTCTAGTCACTTCTCTGGGCCTCGGAGGTAAAATCGAACCATCTCCAATATTCTTTTCATTTGGAATACTATTATCCCTTTTGGTAAACCTAGGCAGAAGCAACAAAAATATTTTAAAAACAGTTATGCAGAAAAAAATGTTAGCCAATTTAACTGTTGAGATTTGTAACCATGAATGGCCACAGGGGTGAACCGGGGACCACGGCAAATAAAGGCAAAAGACAGAAGGAGAGGGTGAAATCGTGGACACTCAGGTCGCCACGTCCTGACCACAGAGCACTGTGAACCATCCACACTTGCTGGCTGTTGCCAGGTAAGAATGCGGGCCCAGTGCCACCAGATAGTCCTGTTGCTGCTGCTGCTGCTGTTGTTGTTGTTGTTGTTTTCAAAAGAAACTGAAAAGCCAAATTCTGATGCATCCTCTGCTGATTTGCAGATGGGAACAAGGGTGGTGGGCAGAGCCTCCAGTGGTCTCCATGATTCCTGCTGACTGGTGTTTATGACCTTACGTGATTCCCCTCACCCTGGCTGTGGGCAGAACTTGTGATGTGCTTCTAGCCCATAGACTATGACCAAGATGAAGATAATTTTTCAGATGTAGTGAAGGTCCCAAATCAGTTGTTTCTTTCTATTCATTGAAAAGCAGATGATGATGGGTGGGCCTGACTTAATTGGGTGAAAGTCCTTGAAAGAGAAACTGTTCTTTCCCTGAGGTGGCTTTAATGAAAGAAGAAGCATGTTAGAGAAGCCCACAAACAAAGGAACTGTAACTCTGGGACCTGAGAGGTGCCTCCAGCCAGCAAAACACTGGGGTCCTCTGTCCTACAGCTGCAAAGAAATGAACCCTGCCAACAACCTGAATGAATCTGGAAGTGACTTCTTCCCCCACTGAAGCCTCTAGAAGAGAACAGGGCCCAGCCAACTTCTTGGTTGCTGTCTGATGAGACCCAGGAGGAGGACTCTGCTAGCCAGGTCTCCTCTTGATCCCTGATCCATGGGGTTGCTTTCAGCTTTGAAGTGTATGGCGATTTGTTAGACAACAGTAGAAAACGGATACAATGTCTTATTTAAGTTTTCAAAAGACTCTACAGGCCAAATGCACCGAAAGGGGGACAGGTGGCTTCCGGGCATTCATTGTGTACATAGGATTGTGGAACGTCCGTAAACTGGTAGAACGCTAGGTCCTGCCTTAGGTCTTAGGCATGAAGAGATCAAAGGCACAGTATCTGGAGAAAGATAAATATCACAATTCAACACATTATGATAACTGCAGGACCCTGTCTGCAGAAGGACGGACCTCTTGCAGAGGCAGAAACCAGAACTTAATTACAACCTATGCCAAGTCAAAAGCTGCCATTTTGCTGCCTGCTCTGCGTGTCTTTTAGAAGAATAACTGTTCCATCTCCATTCGCTGTTTCTTCGGGGATAGCTACAAACATGCCTTGCTTTAAAATCTTACCAGTGATGGCCAGTTTTCGTTACCTTTGAGCCTAAATGATAAAAGAACTGGGCTTATTCTCTTAAGCACTGTGATACTTACATGTCCTTTCAATGTTTTTGTCAATCATCCAATGTTAGAAATTTCCCAGTTTGAAGAGACAGGTACAATGGGGCAGCAGCTGTGAGGTCTGGCATGTGACCGGTCCTCTGTGGGGCTGTGCCATATTTCCTATACTCATATGCAGCCAATGTTGACCAAGGCACTGAGATCCCTGGGAACTGGGACCAAACTTACAGAGTGTAAGCTGGAACTAGCCATGCAAACTTCCTAGGCCCCAGTAACCTCCCCTATCATCTGTTGCCTGATTTAAATAAAAATAAACACAAAAACAAAACAAAAGACCCAACTGGGTTTCTACTCATACCTCCCAGAGTACCTCCTCAACACATCAGCCAGAGTCATACTCTTAAACCATAATTCAGACCATATTTGTCCAATGGCTTCCTCTCAGGCTCAGCTTAATACCCCATCTCTTACCCTGGCCTATGTGAGCTAGCCTCTCCCCACCCCTTTCTCTCCCAAGGACTTAGTCATCAGAACTTCTCCACAGTTTAAAATGTCACCTTTCTGTCATGGTGTCCCCAACATAAGTATCAGTCCTGGTAATCAACCAGTAGGCACAGGTCTGAATGTATCAATAATTAAGATATGTGAATGTTTCCATCCCAGCTGTCATCTGAGCTACAGCCATGAATCCCCCTTTCTGTCTTCTGCTCTCTGTGTCCCCTAGTTTTCCGATCAAGAGCTATGGCCAGCGTCCATTCCACTTGGTGGGGATCGGAACCACACTAGTTGTTAAATATTTAGATTGGGATATGACCCGAGATAGCAAGCACACTATTGAAATAAGATGGCATACAAGGCGACACCCAGTCGCCAACCAGAGGAAGGAAGGATTTGCAAAGAATAACAAGAAAGGAATCAAAAAGCTTCCTGAAGCCAGGAGCAGCCATCTCTCAGTGTGCTGGAATAAAAGTTGCCTCATCATTCAGCTTGGGGAACAATAAATGGGAACTCTGGAAAATAAAAACAAAACACACACTTGCTCTTTGCACTACCAATACCACATGAAGAGCAGAATAATTATGTATTCGAATATCATTGCTGGGAAAAACTCAGTGTGACCCAAAGTTCAATAGTCAAACACATTGGTTCCAGGCGAGATTGCCTTTCATGGTGGTATACCCTTTTCCCTCTCCTGCCTTGCTTCCAAAGGAAATTAGATACTGCTCCTATTTACCGGAATGGGATCTAATAAGGGGTGTCTTCTTGATTATAGAGCTACGAGGATCAGCACTTTCTCTCTTGCTCATGAGAAACCACATAAAATGAAACAACAGAAACCTGTAAGTATGTCCCCAACTCATCACCCTGGCCCAGGGGCACACACAGGACTGGAAGCCAGCTTCTAGAGAAACGTTAACGACCAGCGTGAAACCAGATGATGTCAATGTCGTCTTCCTTCTCCTTCATATTGTTTCTCCCAAGTCTGGATGGTTCCTCATAGGCTCAGGTCAGACCGGCCCCTGCAAATACTTTACCAACTCAGCAGGAAGAACCCCCCTCTTTGCTAGGGGTTGCCTAGAGGGAATTAAAAAACAAATGGACATTCTTGTACCCAGAATCTGGTGGCCCAGCTCCCAAACCGAGGGTCCTATGTTATGTTCCAATCCCTCAGTCCGTATCCCAGTCTTCTTTGTCAATCAAACCAGTATCCACTGTGCCAGAGAGATGGGCTGGCCCTCTTTGAAAGTTCTTCCCTCTCTCAACTTGCAAAATTCCTTAGTCCTTTCCTATTTCAGGTCATGCTGCTGAGTTTTGCCTGGGGTCCATCGGGAGCATGTGATTGAATGTCCCATTCTAGACCTTAAATCTTATAACGGGGGTTCCGTTGAGGATTTGTCAATCACCTTAAATGGGATACAAGTCTTCTCGTAAGGTCACATGTCCCAGAGCAACACCTGCTGCATACCTAGACTGTCCGCCTCCCATCCATTGTCATCCAGAGCTGACTTTCTAATGTGAATTGCTGGATCCTAATTCAGTTTCTTTGTCCTTCGAAGCCTGGACCTTGGGTTTCCCAGCTGCCATTGCCAGGATCAATCTATCCAGCAATGAACAAGGGCTCATTCTGTCCTTTTTTTGTTGAGAGGCCCTAACATGGTCCTAACTTCCCCTCTTAACCTGCCACCCACCTCCCAAATCCCAACAGATGTTGTCCCTCAACCCATTTTTTTCTCTACTTTAGATACTCTGTTTACTTGGGCTGACCAAAAGCACTTTGAGGATTTTTACCAAAATTTCTTTGCAATTTTATTACTCAGAAGCTCATACCTGAAAACCAGAAAGGGAGATAGTCCGTCCCGACCGGGTGTAATTGTGCAGCCGAAGCAAAACTCTTTACCTTCTGGAGGCTCAGATCTGAGTTTTTATTTGCTTCATCTTGTTATAATAAAAAGTTACTTTTGAATATTTTGCTTTCAAATATATTTATTTAAGAGGACTTTGCTCCATTATGTAAAATAAAACAAAAAGGATCCGTTAGGGGGGAAAATGTAACATAAGTCCATCATTTAGTAAGCTTTTCCAATTACATCTATTTGAATCTGACTTTCTGCCCAGATGCGAATGGAAAGTTTTTTCCATTTAAAAAGCAAATATCTTTCATTGAAAATAGCGCAAACCAAAAGCACGCTCTTTTTTTTTTCTTTTTGTCTAGCCATATTTGCTGTCTTTATCTCATAATGACCTTTCCCCAACATATTTTTCTGTTTCTCTTCAGTGCCCAGTTTCTAAAAATAAAGTGGCTAGTGGATCTTTGGATGTAAGGATAATATTTTGATTTCACTGGTACATACAATCAGGAAACATATTTCTGTTTATACTCTTAAAATCAGTCAAGAGTTCGAGATGAAGCCACGTTCTGTCAGCACTTTTTTTTTTTCAAAACCTGGAAAATGTAACAAAATCCAAAGCAGCTGGAGGAAGTAGAGTATACCCTCCATTTGTACTCAGCAGGGGAAGAGCTAAGGAGAGGTAACAGGATAGTTCCCACATGAAAAAGTTACAAAGAATTTAACCTGTAATGAAACGCTGATAATCTCCAGGAATGAAAGATGCTTGGGTGATGGGTTTTGGGGTTTCTCATGAGTTCAAAGGATCTGGTTTTCCCTATAAATGCTACGCAGGAATAAAAGAAGTCATGTGGTCATTGTTATGTCTGATAGCCAACAAAAGTTCAGACTTCATCTTTAAGCCATTAAACGGTGACTCTGTGTGCAGTTTAAGACCATGGCTTGGCCTGCCCGTGCCCTTCTCTGAAGAACATAGGAAGCGGAATCTCATTAACTCATCACCACCTGCTCCAAGATAGGGATGTTGATGGGTAATGATCAGTTAAAGATCCTTGAAGTTTCGATGTGTGAAGATCCTGGAGGCCGCAGAGCTTCCAACGTTGATACACACCCAGAAGACCTCTGGACCTTGTTAAATGCAGATTCTGAGTCAGTAGTTCTGGGTGAGGTGGGCGTGGACCTGAGGTTCTGCGTTTCTGTCAAACTCTCAGATGGTGCTGATGTCGCTGGTCCCTGGACCCACAACGGAAATAGCAGGAGTGCTATTCTACCCTGTCTGCAGAAGACCTTCTCTAAAAAGGCTCCCAATCATCTCCCTTCCTGGTGCTCAGACCCTTGTGCAACACCCCCCACCCCCCCGCCATGTGGGAACAGGACCTACTGACTCACCTGTAACAACCCAACATGGCAAGAGTGACGGCATGTCTCTTCTGAGGTCAGGTAAGAAAACTAATGTAGCTTTAGTCTAGCTGGGTCTCTCTTCCATCCTCTTTCTGTCGGAACCCTCACCCCGGGAGAAGCTAGCTTCTCCGTGGCTGTGTGGGTGGATAGCTGCCCTTGGAGAGGCCACATGACAAGGAACTGATGTTTCTAGCCAAAACCACAGCAGCGAGTCTGGAGGGAGATCACTTCTGAGACAAGCCTTGAGATATGGCAGCCCCTGAGGACACTGCATGAGAAGCTTTGAGCCAGAGGCACCGAACCAGGCCCTGCCCTGATCTCCGATACACAGAACCTGGGAGAGAACAGGTATGTGTTGTTTTAAGCAGCTAGATATCAGAGTAATGTGTCCTGCAGCGACAGAAAACTAACACAGCAACATTCATGAGACCCCAGTTGGCAAAAATTATCTTTAAGAATGTAACTGTAGCGAACATCTCACTAGCCATTTACGAAGACCCAAACATGTTGGATGCTCGCTGTCCAGCGCCTGTTTGTGAAGGCAGTCATGTGCCCCTGCGGCAGGGCTCACCCTTCCTGGTCCCTTGGCAGTTGGGACTGACATTGGTAGGATCTCTTTGCTTTGGCATTCAAACCAGTCTGAGTAGAATGGACTCAGGGCGATTTATTCCAGAGCCCTTTCATAATGTCCAATTCAAAGGTGGAGTCCACTGTGTCTGGCTTCTTGAGATATGGCCCTCTAATCTGGCAGCTTTTTTTTTTTTTTTTGCTTATCTTCCAGAGATTTCAAAAAGCCAGAGCAAAGCAGTAAGACTTTTAACACAGATGATGTGTGTTTACCAAACAGGAGTGAAAAGGGAACCAGAAATGGTGCCTCTTGAGTTTGTTTCCGATTTCTGTTCTTGGACACACAGGTTCCACCTGTTTGTCTTAAACTGCCCTTGAACTGACCTTGCTCCTGGGGAGGACACAGAATCAGTGAACCAAAATCCTCCTGATCCTGAGCTAGGTCTGCCGTTTGCACTTACTTGTTTCTGTACTTGCCTTACTCTGCTGCACTTAGAATTTTTTTTTTTCAGGGAAGGAGAGATCAAAGAAGAAACAAAGAACGGGTATTTGGAAACAGAAGGCCCAAGTGTGATGTTGTCATGACCTGATAAGGCACAACATGTGAATTTCACAATGTGGTCACACACCACTTTTCCATGCCTGTCTGACAAATGACAATGGTTCCCTTAAAGATTACCTCATCCCAAATAAGTCACAATCACTGGCCTCCAGTCTCTTGATTTCCTGAAGTACAGTGTCATTCTTCCGCACCCCAAAATATAGACAGAGCCACTGTGCCAGCAGGATTGAGCCCACCATTCACAGCTTGGGAGTCCGGCCCCAACATGCCTTTCCAACGGTGTCATCAGTTACTCACTTCCTTGAAACATTTAATGGTGCAAACGCTCTTCTGTGCCATTGTTCATGCTGTTCACCCTTCATGATTCCAACTCTCCTTTCTTCTCATGTAAAAAATGTACCTGCCCTCTTGCGCTCCAAATTTAGATCAGCTGTTGCCCACTCCCAGGTTATTCCACTTGACAGCATCTCCCTTCTCTGGAGATGGTGTGTCAGCTTGCATGGCACCTGCTTATACTCTTTCTTTGTCCCTTTCTTCCGCTGTCGCAGGCACTGTCACTTCCCTCTTGCATCATTATGGACTTCAAAAGTTCATCCATTATTATTATATTATTATTATTATTATTATTCAAATATTCATGGTTTTTTTCCATAAGGGAATTGTTAGCTGCTTGATGAAGGAGGCCCTCCGTGTGCATTATTCACTTATTAAGCATTTAATTTCTCCATTCCTACATATTTATTTAATGGATGCCAAGTAAATATTTGTGAGTCTAGCTAATAGACTTACTTTTCCAAGTGTCCTGAGTTTAAGGACAGAACTTCTAGAAGCACAAGAAACACAATGACTAAATTAATGCTTCGACGAGGCCAAGAAGTGGCTGAATTATGTCTGTTTACAAAAACCTAGCCACACTCAACTTGCTTGTTTCCAGCTGCATGGTTGATTAATTTATCTCATTGTATTATTTGTATTTGCTAGCATGTGGGCACACCTCCCCCTTGTAGATTTCAACCTGCCTCATACAGAGCAACACAGCAATGTTGATGGAGAACAGAACACCTTGCATTCCGAATATATTGCTTCCAGGCTTAGACTTCGAGATTATTACAACTAGCAGCAGTCATCAAAGTCTGTTTTCCCACCCAGATTCTCCTAAGGGTTTTAAAAGTTGTAAGACTTGCACATACTAACACAGATATGCAAAGTAGGGCGTGCCCTTCTTTCCTGGCCCAGAGCTCACACTCTTGTCTGTGTTACTCCAGGGTCCTCCAAACTCCAAGAAACACCATTTGAATCTCTAGCAAGGATATACTGACGGAATGTGAGAAACTGACATTAAAGGAAGCTCTGGGGGGACTCCCTCACTGACATCCGAGTCAGCGGATGGCCATGTGTATTAACTAAGTCTCTGAAAAGCCAAGGAAAAATCCTTGGAAGAGTCAGAACTAAAGGCCACCCACCGTGGAAGTGAATTATTAATGGACACCCTCCCCTTAGATCTCCTCACATGACGACTACTTACACATGCACACACATAAACACACACACACACACACACACACACACTGCGTTGGACAATGCACAGCCTTGATTAGAGACCCAAGTTTATCTGGTAAAGGAAAATCTGTAGTCCTAAATTTTGATTTGGCAGTACCAAGGAAGGAGGATATGTGATCAATTGATGATCACATCACAGTGATGACTGTGTCCTACTCAGTTACAACAGCACACAACCCATGCATGTATGCTACGTCAGACAGCCATCCTGGAGAAGCCCGGGACAAGTGGGGAGGCCCTGGGAAGGAAGGGCAGTCAGAAGACACAATGAAGGCCATGGACTTCGGAGGGACTGTGGCCTGAATGGAGAGGTGCTTATGTCCCTGCTTGTTAATTTCAGCGGGCGAGAGTAGAGGCCAATAACTCTCCATGTGCTTTCAAACCCACATCACAGAGGGATTTCTGAGATCAGTCTGTGGTTTTCACTTGCATGCTTACTGAGCTAATTTAATGTTGTTGGTAAGTCATGTGACTTAACCTATCTGTACGACAGAGTACTTATCGATCACCAAGTACATCTCATCCCTGGAGAGATTCAAAGAAGGTCAGAACACACACACATACACACACACGCACACACTTAAATACCTCTACGCTGTAGTTCCATCATCTAAGTCATTCCCTGGTGAAATCTGTTTAAAAGTCTATCAGTGAAAGTGTGACAAATTGTATTATTCAATATCCTTCTTTTTTCTCTTTTGCTAAGAGAGGAGACAAAGATCCCCACCAAAGGGATCCACACAAAGATCTCAGAAGATAAAACTATGGAATTTTCAGGGCATCTGGGTGGCTTAGTCAGTTAAGCATCTGCTTTCGGCTCAGGTCATGACCACAGGGTCCTGGGATTGAGCCTGTGTTGGGCTCCAGGGAGTCTGCTTCTCCCTCTGCCTTTCCCCAGTGCTCATGTGCTCCATCTTAAATAAATACAATCTTTAAAAACAAACAAACAAACAAACAAACAATTTTCCTTAACCATCTGAAAGACTTGGGCTTGCCCTCAGAGACCAAATTCCACCACCTTCTGCTACCAATGAGCAGTCAGGCACATGGCGATCCCGTCACGGAAACACGTGGGTGTATGTGTCTGTGATTGAGTGTGTGTGTGTGCCTGTGAATGCACACATGTGTGCATGTGGGTGTGTGCATGTTTGTAAGTGTGAGCCTGTGTTTGCGTTAAAGGAAATCTTCCTAAGAAGGAAATGGAAAATCACTGGCATAGATGGGACCTAAAAATAAAAATGTAACATGGAAAGATTTTTTTTTTTTTACAAACAGAAACATTTTACTATATGTTACTTTGTTCCAAGAGTTTATGCCATAATTTTCTTCAGTTGTTTGGAAGAATATTGTTTGTCACCTGTGCTATGTGAGTTTGAACTGTGGTAAAAAGAGGAATCTCAATTGTTTCTCTCCTGAAAGCTGATTCCTGGGGCATCTGATGATGTTAGTGACTTTCAAGAGTATAAACTATCTCATGTATATTCATATTGGAAAGTCTACCCATAAACATTCCCACCTGAACGTTTCCACCAACCCTGTGCTAATCTTCTGCAATAGATACCATTATGGTCATCTTAGAATTGTCTAACAAGACACAACTATCTTGGTTGCAATTATTTAAGAAAAGGGGCTCTGGGTTCCAATCTTGGCTTCACCACTTATCAGCTACGTGATTTAGGGTAAGATAATTAACTTGTCCATGCCTCAGTGTCCCCTTCTCAAAACTGGAGTTGGCAGTATGAGCAACTACTCTACATTATTATGGGCACCAAATGAGTCAATGCACGTAAAATGATTAGAACAGAACCTGACACAGAGTAAATCCTCGATAAACATTTACTGTTATTGTTGTCATTGTTGTTGTTACAAGTATCACCGATTTGGGATTAGCACTAGGACTTTGTATACCTTCTCCTGTATTTTTCTCTTTGGCAATATGATGTACACTGTCTCAATTAACACAACAGCCTACAAATGTAGTTGTTTGCAGAATAAGAAAAGTTAGGTAACAGGCATTCAAAACCACAGGCATTGACTGTTTCACCAGGCCTTGCTGGAGTATGGTAAAGTGAGCAAGACAGGCACAGACTCACCCTCTCTGAACTAGAGCTCCTTAGCCAATTAAGAAATTTCTAGGGGTACCTGGGTGGCTCAGTCGTTAAGCATCTGCCTTCAGCTCAGGTCATGATCCCAGGGTGCTGGGATCGAGCTTCTTACTGTCTCTCTGTCAAATGAATAAAACATCTTGAAAGAAAAAAAGAAATTTATTTCTGGGACAGTTGGGTGGCTCAGTCAGTTAAGCAACCAACTCTTGGTTTCAGCTCGGGTCATGATCTCAGGGTCCTGAGATCAAGCCTTGCATTAGGCTCCACACTCAGTGCAGAGTCTAAGATTCTTTCCCCCCTGCTTGTGCTCTCTCTCTCTGAAATAAAAAAATAAATAATAAAATCTTTTTAAAAAAAGTTTATTTCTTGGTTCTATGCAAAGAGAACGATGGTGGGTACTTTGTGACTTTATAACGTTATTCTTTCACGCTAACCTCCAGTGTGTGGCTTAAGAACATTCAGGTACACCCCACATCCTCTTTGCAAATCTCTCAAGTACTTAAAGAAAATGCAAGGTGAGAACAAGACCTTTCAGGCAGCAAATATTTCTTGGACTTTTCAATCCTTCCAAAGTTCTTTTGTCTACCTTCAAAGGAACTTATCCATGCAACCAACGCTTCTCAATGGGAAAACGTGGTGCCCCACAAGAGAAGGAAGATGGTTGCTCTGGCGGCCTGCTGCCGATTACTCTCAAGATAGGGGAAGAAGGAGGGGAGGAAAATAACCCAAACTCCCTTTGGATCGAGATGAAATAACCAAGCAATATGAACCATAAGGAAGCATCGAAGGGAAGGGGTAATCCGCAGCTCTTCATTGTTTTGGAACAAGTGTGCCTTCTTTGTTTGCTAACTACCTATTGTTGAGTGCCACGGTGCTGTTTCATATCAAGATTTCAAAAACCATTACGAGCTACATAGGTATTGGAGGCTCAACCAGATGTGATGAATTTTCCATTGTTTTACTTAAGTGCATGGAAAATATTACTAATGGTCGGTGTCAGGGGAGGCTTAACTGACCCCAATTGGCCAAACTCATCTGGGCACATTTCTTTAAGTCAGACCCTTTAAATACTCTCCCTTGTTATTTCACGATCCCCCTCCCCTATTTTATGAGATATTTGACTATACATAGCTCCTTTCAGTCAAAGGAGAAATTCCATGACTGCATGAACAGGTGGGCTGGGGCCTTGGCCAGGGGGGGCGGCTATCTATACTTGGGACTGAATTTTATTTATAGTACGGCCTTGATTACTTTTGATGCAAGACAAAACTGAGCACAGTGAGAAAACTAAAGTAGTCCCCCAAACCCTACTCAGTCTATTCCCATGCCATTATCCTCCAAGAATTACCCAAAGGTCACTCCAAGCAATTTACACATCTAAATGAGCAAAATTCTTATCTTCCAATTCTTCCTGCTCTCCTCCTCAAAGTACAAGCTGAGACACAACAAAACGATCTGATAGAAGAAAGAATCTTAGAAACACTCCTGTCTGTATTAACCCAGAGTTCACATTTGATTTCTGTGTTTAATATATGATTTGTGCTTTAAGTTTTCCGAGACATACGAGCAATCACAAATAACAGAAGCATTTGACTTACCAAAACTCTACAGCTCTGGCTAAGGTCACAGACCTGCGATTTTCTTTTTTCGTGTAGAAAGCTTCAGAATGGAACATGGTTTTCTTCATGTTCTGCCTGTAAAAGTTACATTCATTAGGGGTGTCCTTCATTCTCTTGGGTAAACTTGACATTTTCTCCAGAAATGAACTCATCATGTTCCAGAGTTCACTCTTATTTCGGAGGAATATGTAAAACAAGATTAAATGCTTTGCTAAACCTCATGTGACTTCATCTGAACCTCTATTCTCAGCAACCCTGGGGTGGTGATCCCCTGAGAACAACCTTCCTTGCAAGAAGGTTTCTGGCACTTAAAATCCAGCTTTGAAATTGTAAGTTTAAAAAAGGTCAAGGCAATAAAATGTGACTCTGATTGCAGAAATGAATAATGTTTTAGTGAGCTCCGTACATTCATTTTTTTCCCTTCAGTATGTTACTCATTAGCCGGGATTTTAATAAAGTGCCATTGAATTTTGAAAACTTCTTACAGCTATCAGGTAAAGGTATGATGGCCATTACTTTTTTGAAAAAACCTCCAAACTCAGACATCGCTGGCTTAAAACTCCAAGAAAAGGGTCTCATTCATGAAAAACAAAGTCTTCGTAGGTTGAACAGCTCTGTGACAGATTAAAACTCAAAAGAGGCTTTCACTAGTACCAGAAAAGCACCCATGTTAGCTACATAGTTGATGTATTTTCCTTGGCATCTGAGTTGTTTCTGTTAGTGGTGTGGGTCCCTCCAACTGTTCTCTTGCTGGCAAACTGGGAAGTCAATTGAAGGTTTGCCTTGATATTATGAAAACTGATAGAACTGATGGAGGGGAAGAAAACAGAGGGTCTGCCCAGAGAGTCACCAGCATCAAGGCAGAAAACATCTCATGTCATCACAAGCGGTTGGTCTGAATTCCACTGCGTCCTTCAGTCTTGTTTTTAAATGATCCTGAAAAACGGAGGTCTCAGAGCCGGCTTCAACACGTAGCGCCTGGAATGAATTTAAAACTTCAGGGAACAAATGAATGTTGAGTGAAGGCAAGCCTTTGTCTAGAAGTACCATGAGCAATTCCCAGGGCAGGCTGCTGTCAGAACTCCCTGCAGAAATATAATGGAATTTCTAATTTGGTTTAATTAGAAAAAAGTAAACACCGCCCTCAATATGTCATCATGTTTATATAGGAGCCCAACCAGCTGATTTTCTGCTAGCGTAGCCCTGGAACCACTCAATTAAATCTCAGGGCACAATTTCTTTTTATGAATGAAATACCATTAGTATGAAGCCAGAGAGCTTTTTTTTGTTGTTCTTTCATCTGCTTCGTTGGCTGTGACTCTTCAGGGACAAGTGACCAAACACAGCACCTTCCAATTTTAAATTTACCAACAATAATTTCCAAGACGAGATTATTTAGAGTCCCTCTTTTTTGAGGCATCAGCATCGTTATTTTTAAAAAGTTGCACTGTAGTAGACTAAGGGAACAAAACTACTGTATTCCTAACATACAATGCTAGTAATAAAATAATTAAAAATGAAAAAGAAGTCTACTTCTTAACAGGCATTGGATAATCTTACAAGGTGAAAATCCAGTTAAGTTTTATCCTAAGAAATTAGAATATTGATAGAATTTTTCCAGAGCTGGAAGGAACCCTGGAAATTATCTTCATGTTAGAGATTATACAACAGATGCTCAACTGTTATAAATTGTTGGAGATACGGACATTTTAAAACAGTGCTGAGTCAGTTACCCTACAATTTTTAAATCTATGAAACATGAATCATATTTAAACAAATTAGGAAATTTTTGTTTGAGAAGCTGAGAAGCAAATGATCCTACACATTTTTTCCCCCACAAAAAGGGATGGCAAAGATTCCTAGTACTCTAGAACAGGGTGACATTGCAGTTAAATATAGTAAAAAGTGAGTTTTTCTGCTACTCGTATGAAAGGAAGCAATAGTAATTCTCAGTTGCAGTGTCTCCCAAATAGCTACAAGATTTAAGCAAAAGTAACAGGAGACAGATCTAATTCTGGAATGCTGGGGAATTTTTCTCCAACTGATCAGCTCCATATCTGTTTTGAGTGCAAGGTCAGCAAGGATGTATATGTAGATTTCAATGGTGGGGGGAACGAGCCTTTGCAATTCCCAAGTTCAGCCATTCAGGTTTCTTAAATACATATTAACATGATCCACACTTGGGCTTTGGAAACACTCTCAGCCAACATCAATGGCATCAAAGCCACGTTCCAAACAGAAAACCTAGGGAGAGTTGTCCCTTCTGAGTGCCTTTTGCCAATAAGGTTAAGGATTTCAGGTTGTAATCTTCTACCTCACTCTTTTTCTTTTTGTTAGACAAGAGGAATAATATTTTCTCTACATAGAAAGTTGTGCCTCAAAGGTCCATAAATGGGCATGTCCTTTCATAATATTTGTAGAATTTCTTTCAAGTCTCCAGTCAGGAAGATCCATCAGTGTAGAGATCAGGGCTAATGGAAACTAGGTCAACAAGCATACACGGACAGGAATGAAAAAAAAAAGAAAAAGAAAAACTGAGTATCTCTCATAGGAAAGCATGTATAACATTCTTGATGGATTTCATATAATCCTCAAGTACATGTGTGTAACTGAGTTGTGTCCATCTTTCATCTTCAAATGCAAGATGGACTTTAATTAAAAGATTCAGGAACCAAGTTTACCTAGAATAAGTGAGAAAAATAAGATAGTGATGTAGCTTCTATGAAGGCATACCTATATCATGACCAGTGAACTCTTGCCCAACACACACATACACACACACACAGAGACATCTCTTTTTTAGCTCATAGTATTTAAATTTTATTTGCCCCCTAAATTAATCCTGCAATCACTTCTCTAAAAAAGCATAAATCTCTACTGGTTGTGTTGCAGAGTTGAGTTTAATCAAGGCAAGATACACCTTCCATTTTGGGGCATCAAACACACCAACCTTTAATTTATGGAGACTGTCAGATCCCAAAAAGGCAAGTTGCAAACTTTTTTTAAGGGACCCATCATGCCAAACTTCTTCCAAAATCTTGCATGGGGAGGCAAGACCTTAAGGTATTTCTCCAGATGAGCCAGCATGAATACGCAGAATTAGATTCTATTTCTAACCTTTGAGCCAAACCATCATGATAAATTGCTGGTGAAGTGAGAATATAGTGAGTTCTAGATATTTCTAGAACTGTTAGTGTGCTAGAGAGACATGGGCCATGGCCAGTGCTCTGTACTCCACTTTACTGCAGCCCAGCCAAGCCCCTCAGATGATGGCTCCATATGTCAGCAACTAGCCTACATAAATCTTGATGCCAGCTCTTTGTGGATTCCCAATGGCTACCTTCAACTTAACACAGATGTATCTAAAACGGTTACCTTTCCTCTAAAACTTCTCCAACATTCCTCATCTCAGTGTCTCTAACAACCATTTAGGTCTCTAAGCCAGATGTCTAGTAGAATCAACTTTTCTCTCTCTTCCACATTTGGTCACCAACTTTCCATGTTCCTTTTTCAAATAACTCTTAAATTTATCTAATTCTCTCTTGACAACTTCATTGTAGTCCAAACTACCTTCTTCTCTCCTAACTTAACTTCACATACCAGCCTTATTTCATTGCAGGTCCCTAGAAATGGGGTAACCATGCATCCTAGTTTGTCCAGGATAGCCCAAATGTATAACCTGTAGTCCCAGCATAATTAGAAATTACACCCCTTTTGATTCTCCAGAGTTTTCTGGTTTGAATAATAAATTATATGATGACTACACATATAAGCAGAATTGCCTTGCAAAACTGCAAGTCCAATTAAAACCCTATAATGGTTTCTGCTAGTCCTTGGAATAAAGTCTCAAAAACATGACCCAGTTTTAAAAACCCTGCATAATCTTGGTTCTGACTTACTTGTTAGCCTTGGGTAAAGGTCTTGGGTAAATCTTCCAGGTGCCTTGCTTTCTAGGATTGTGTTCAATCTCATAGCAATTTATTGTCATTTTCTTGGTTAATTTTTGTTGACCCCTATAGAGTTTAAACTCTGAATGTAGGGATGATATCCCACCATTGTCAATACATTAAAATGCCCCAGTACACCATGGATATTAATTACTCAATTTTTGTAGTCATAGTAGAAAAGAATGCTTATTTGCAAACACACATTCACTGTTACATGAGACATAATAGTGTCCACAATCTGACCCAATTTTATCAAATTGCATAGGCAGATGTAAACCACAGGAAATAACACATAAATGTGAAAAAGCTCTACCATGAACTGAAAAATGAAAGTCACCATTATTTAATTTTCCTTTTTATTATTACCCATCATCATCACATCACCAACATACAGAAATTAAGCAGTTATCTTCACTTATATCCATATAACATCCACTCAGCAGAATAATATCACAAATATCCCACCACTCGGTCTTCCAACATTCAAAGGTATGGCCTCATGCTATATATCCATGAAAAAACAACATAACATAACCATGAATACAATAAAGAAAATCTACTTCCTAAATTGTTAAATATCCTAATGTATTTTAAGGGCAGATATGTATTTTTCTTTTTCTCCATTAAAAATTAAACAGCATTGAAAAAAAGCATAGGAGCATTTAAATGCTATTCCAAATTATACGTGTCATGGGCAATGCCCCTCCCACCCATATTACTATGGACAATTTTTATCTATGCAGACTTTGAAAACAAATCAAAAAAGACAACTGTCTCTCTTCTGGCTCTAAAGTGGTCATATTTACTCTATTCTTTTCTCAGAACTCTTAATTCCACCTTTGCTAGTCGAGGGTTTCCCTGGTCTGCCAACGAGTGGGTATCAAAATGTTTCTGGAAGCTAATCATTTAAGACCATCATCATGGTCTTAAACTAAAAGAGTACAACCCATCAACCTATAGACTTCCAGTTCCAAAAACTAATATTGCTAATAAAGTAACAAATGCAAAACAAAACAAACAAAACAAAAAACTATCTACACATTTTCTGCCCAAAACATCTGCTAGCACTTTCATGGTACCACAAGGATCAATCTCGAAAGAACAGAACATATTCGATCTTTATAACACATTTCTCTAATACCACTCCATTGCAAGGAAGCATTACTCCTAGGCTCCTAGGTGATTCTTTCATGTCCAAGCACTGAGACAGCCAAAAAAAAAAAAAAAAAAAAAAAAAAAAAAAAAAAAAAAAAAAAAAAAAAAAAAAAAAAAAAAAAAAAAAAAAAAAAAAAAAAAGACAATGAACAATGAGGAGTAGGATTAGCTCTCAAATCAAACGTATCATTTTTCTCTTCCCTTATAAAATTTCTTCCATGGGAACTGAGACATTAACAAAAGAATTGAGTAATTGTGAAACCAATTATATTTTTAGATGAATTCTCATACCGTAAAATTCATTCTTTAAACTACACAACTCAGTGGTTTTTAGTAGATTCACAAAATTGTGCAGTCATCACCAATATCTAATTCCAGAGCATTCTCATCACTCCCAAAAGAAAGACTGTAGAGTTGATCACTAACTCCTCATTGTCCCATCCCAAGCACTTTGCAAACACTAATCTATATTCTATCTCAATGAACTGTCTTATTCTGCACATTTCATATTAGTAAAATCATAATGCATCTGGCTTCCTTCACTTAGTATGTATTTCCAAGGTCCAACTATGTTGCTCCATGTTTCAGTTCTTCATGCCTTTTATGACTGAATAATATTCCCTTGAATGGGGCACACCAGATCTTGTTTATTCATTCATCCATTGATGGACATTTAGACTGTTTCCACTTTTTAGCTATTACGAATAATGCTACTATAAACAATCACGTACAAGTTTTTGTGTCGACATATGTCTTCAGTTCTCTTGGGTATCTACCTAGGAGTGACATTGCTGTATCCTATGGTAACTCTGTGTTCAACTTTTTGAGGAAACACCAAAGTGTGTAAAAAAATGTAAACATGGACATTTCGCAGCCAACACTCTAGGTATTGTGGTACCTGTTGGATAGGTTTAGATTTCCAGAGGTAAGAGCAAACACTAAGTGCAAACATGACATGAATAAGTGGTTTTCAGATAGTGCTAATTCCTGTGAAAAATATTAAGACAGAAGAATAGAGTCAAAAGTTACTGAAGGAGGAAGGGAGATCTGCATTAGACAGCAAAGTCAGAGCCAGCCTCTGTGAGGAGAAGAGTGAGGACCCAGACTCATGATGGTCCTGGGCAAGATTATTCCAGGCAGAAGCAGAAAAATTGCAAAGGCTCCAAACTGAACCTGTTTTATTTCATCCCACTGAGTCTGGAACTTCTTCCCAGAAAGAGCAGAAAGCAGATGACCCTTCGATTAGACCTTTCTTAATAGTTTTAATTTAAATTTTCTGCTGCTGGAATAGAAGCTCTACAAGGACAGGATGTTTCTTCAACACATGAACAAAGCTTTGTTTCTGGAGATATCTTTTCATTGTTCTTACAGGAAGTACTGGGGGGGGGGATATATTTACTTGAGATTTACTTTAGGGCCATAAAATAAAAATAGAAGTTTGCTAATAGTATCATATTCAATGACTGTCAGGGATTCATTTGGATGAGTTTGATTTTGTTTTAAGGTTAATTTAGGTGAGGTAATTCCTATTTATTCAAAAATATTTATCCATTTTAATTAATGATATATAGTCTTGCAATGAAATACTTCTTGCCTACTTTTTTTGTCCTCCCAATATATTCTAATTAAGGTTTGGCCAATTTTATGAAAAATATGGAACTACTCCCTTAGCTGGAATTCCTCTGAAAGAGTGAAAGACAACATGCTTCTAACTAATTCCAATCACTCAGAATTCTGACCCAGATCAGACCTTTGGGGGTTCAAGCTCATTTACATTTCATAAAACACAACTTCCTATTTCTAGGGAATGAAAGGCTTTGAAAGTCACAAGGAAATGGCTCAAAAGCATCCAGGACATCAAACGGCTTTCACAAATCCTGGTTGATGAGTTAAGTATAAAGGAATCAGAAACATATGGATTACATTTCCCTTAAAATACACATAGGTTTAGCAGTGAAGAAGAAAAAAGTGTCTGGCCCAGTGTGGTTTGGGTTTTTTCGAACCTAAAATATTTGGAAAATAGTTCAAGATGGTTAAAGAACCAAAGTTAGCCTGAGAAGTGTGCTGGATTTCACAAACAGTGCCT
The DNA here is from genome assembly GCA_004024625.1 of Mellivora capensis. NCBI lineage: Eukaryota > Metazoa > Chordata > Mammalia > Carnivora > Mustelidae > Mellivora > Mellivora capensis. The sequence goes on along the minus strand of PISX010002932.1, from coordinate 36,653 downwards.
CCTAGGGAAGGAGGGAAGGAAGGAAGGAGGGAGGAGGGAAGGGATAAAGGAAAAGAAGGGAAAGGAAGGAAAGGAAACGGAAGGAAAAGAAGGAAATGGAAGGAAGGAAAGGAAAGGGAAGGAAAGGCAAGAGAAGGGAAGGAAAGGAAAGGGAAGAAAGGAAAGGGAAGGGAAGGAAAGCAAGAGAAGGGAAGGAAAGGAAAAAAGAAAGAAGATTAAAGAAAGAGCACACTTGGACTTATCTGAAAAACACAGAACCCTTTGGATCCCGCTGTAGAAAGTTCATGTTTCTTAATCCCAATTCCTGATTTAGTCATCACTGGAAAGATTCCCTCTCCCCTTGCTTCCCAAGGCCACCACCATCATCCCCCCACCAATAAAAAAAATAAATAAATAAAAGAATCAACATTTCTAAAACTCTGTCCTTTAAGGGACTGTTATAATTTGAACTCATTTAGGAAATGAGGAGGTTGAATAAATTGCATTCCCAGGCTTAAATTACTGTGTCATTCTTGCTGATACAATGAACCCTTTCACCTAGCATTGTGTCCTAGGAAATTACGATTCCTGCCTTGAATGACCTTCTAGAGAACAAGCAAGAGCCCGGGCTCTGAGCAGAGGGTCAGGAGGTGAACATTAGTCAGAGGAGATCCGGTGTCCATGAGTCAGCCCTTCAGACGGCAGCAGGAAGCCACCTTGACCACCTACCTCCTGGTCTCCTCAGGCACTCACAGAGGGCCACTACCACTTCTCACAATAAAATGTCCACACGGTGACTGCAGCATGGGGACCCAGATGCCCGCTAGGTCATGATGCTCCATAAGTTCTAGGTCAGCTTCTCTGACTCTCAGGCAAAACTAACACTCTTTGGGGGATGTTAATTTTGAAGGAATGTTCCACTTTCTTCCACTTGAATCATCCTTCCTCTGAAGGTCCCCGTTCACTTTCCATTTCTGCCACCAAAACTGCAATTGGGAGAGCTTCATTCCCACCCATCATGTATGTTGGGAAAGGCTTACAATCTCTCCACTCCGACTCAGCCATAGGAGAATGAACTCTGGGCCTGGAACATCTCCTTATCAAGAGATAAGGACCCCTTGCAGCCTGTGCTGTGTAAGAATATCTGTCCCTGTTGCAGACTCACTGTGTGCTCCTTTCTATGTTTCAGGATAGACACTGGATAACAGCTGGTTTACCTCGCTGCTGTGTGTACCCTCTGTAGGCCGGGGTCCTTCTGCAGCGGTACAACGAGGGTGCCTGTGGGCCAACTGCCCTGTGTCCCCAAGGGCCTGGGTGGTCCATGCAGGTTCCCCTGTAGTTCTTCCACATCCATTTGTTAGCCTCAGGTAAGGCCCCTGTTCTCTGAAGTTTCTGCCCTTTGGCTCTGCTCTCCCCGAAGTACTGCCCTAAAGTCAACCTCCAGGGTCCCCTCTCTGTGCCTCAGTGACTTTGATAGAGGACTTGTCAGTCTTGCTCTCCACCCAGTTCCTACCATCGTTCTGGGAGAGCTCCACAGGCGCATAGGTGACCCTGGTAATATCCTGTCCTCTTCATGCCTCACCACGCTCCTGCACCCGCACCATGCACTAGCTGCCCATCCCCCTGGTCCTGTGTAACTCTCCTCACCTGAAATGTGAACATCTTTTCACACCGAAGCCTCTTCAGCCTTCAGCGCTCTTACTCAAACGCTCCCTGGATCCTTACCCGGAAATCTTCTCCACAAACTCCAACCTGATGAATGCTTCCTCATCACTAGGCCCCTCCCCCTTTCACTGCCTGCCCTGTGCAGCTTGGGGGAAATGGTGCTGTCTGGTAGGCCCAGGCTTCAGCACACAGCCCCCACCCTCAAGACGTGACTGATGCTGTTTAGCTCTCCTTTGAATTTTTTTATTCATCCCTCATTCTCAGGTACTATATTAAGCAGTCAGGATATGAAGACAATGAAACTATGACATCGTGCTCAAAACACAGTCTAACAGAAGAGGCAAAAAGGACATTGACAACATTGACGACATTGAGTACAGTAAGAGGGAGATTTTCTATCCAACTAAATTAATGGGTAATTATGCTGATTAAATGATCTTGTTGCCACATCTTAATCACTCAATCTACAAAATAGGTTTTTACATAATTCCTCAAGAATATTCAAATAAGAAGTCATTCTGTCTCTAAAGTTTATTTCTACTTAGAGTCTTCCACAATAGCAAGAAGGCCAACTTATTTTACATATATCATATAGACTTCTAAATTAAATAGCACACTTTTCAAAACTTACACATTTTATCAAATATTTTAAATTTCTATTTTTCAATCAGAACTAGATACTGAGACAAACTTAGAAGCCAGTAAGCTGGCTTCAAAGTCAAAATAATGAATTGATTTTCTAGATTTGCAAGCTTATAATTATAACATTTTTTAAAATTATAACATATTTTAATCATACCTAAGTCACTCCCTCAAACAAACAGCAGTATATCCGAAGAGCAGCACTGAGTGTTTTTATAAATTATATTCCTTAGGAAAAAATAATTTTGTTTTTAGAAGAAGCCAAGTGAATGAAGTACAAGAAAAAAAATCTAAAAACAAGCCTTCATATTTCCTGTTGATCATGCCCTTCTTCTCCAGTGTTATCAAACTTTAGCTCTAAGCAAACCACTGCAGCTGAACTTCCAATTGTTGTCATTTTTGTGTCTTTGAAATAAGAATTCATAAGTGGATTCAAAATTTCACTCATTCTTAGCCAGGCAAAATGATGATTTTAGTGGCAGACATATTGTCCATTTGAAAAATGGAGGTATCCAAAGGGGAACCCTCCTCATAGATGGCTTTCTCCAAGTTGTATTTCAGGGCCATAGTACAGAGAAGGTTAATGACTTGTGTCTTTTATCTAAACCAAGTTTTAAGCTTGTAAATTCCCTATTAAACATGGTAAACATCATAATATAGTAGAAAGAGAATAATCTTTTTATTTCACTGAAGAAGAGATCCAAATAATAATAATTATAAACATTAGAAAACACTTATGATATGCTAAGTGCTCTCTCAGTATATAGAGATGGATAGATGGATAATATAGAGAGATTATAATTGCATATCAATATACAAATGGATGCAAACAATATCCCAGTTTTATACATGAAGATATGAAAGCATTTGATGTCTAACTTGTCCAGAGTCATAGGGCTTGTGCACTGTGTTGCTGGGGTTCAAATATAAGCTTCAGAGCCACTATGACATGAGGCCTTTCTTCTCCTACAAATGTCTATTTCCTTGAATATTTAAACAAATACATCCCTTAAATTTTATGCTTTTTAGTGGTTTTATCACGTATAGGGGCAAAGTCATACCAGCAGAAATCCACTTGTGAGTATCAAGTAACCCTGTTTCTGTTACTGGATTTGTTAGTGTATTTTCATAAAATCTGTTAAATTGAGATGTTTTAACTGTGAACAGCTAAGACCACCCTGTCTGTCTTTGCATTCTGACTTATACTAGTTGCTCATTGGAGGGGCTATAGCCATGTTAGTAATCCAAGTGAGGAGAAGTTAAAACCAAAATACAGTTAACATGGGCTACTCAGGTATATGTAGGTGATTCACAGATTTGTGCGCATATAGTTAAATCATTGTTAACTATATGTTCTATATAGTTAAATCACTGTTGGGTATCTCAGTGTAGAAATGGCTTCCAGAAAAATTCCTTTGGCCCACTCTGTTGATGGCACAACATTATCACACCAGTACTTGGGGCAGATATTTAAGGGAGTAGAGCCAGAAGACAGTCTGTTGAGACACCTTCCAAGTTGTATAGCTCAAATATGAAAGAAACTTGATATCAAGTTTTTTCTCAATATTATACATCTAAAAATGTATGTACTTTGCCAGTGATTAGAAAGCTGGACAAAACTTTCTAAAATAATTAATGGTAACAAAAAATAATAATGAAAGTTTGTCTTCCAAGTAGGATATTGTATGTAGTAGCAGGTCATTGTTCCTGCTAGGAAAACTAGAAAAAACAAGAAGATAAATTACAAAATTATATTTTTAGAGTCATCAGGAAATGATGGAAGGAGTGAGGACCAGATGAACTAAAATTCCAAAGAGAGATGAGTCCTAAGAGAGGTGGCAACCAGTGGTGGTTTCTTCCATGAGGGCCCCCTCTAGAAAATTCTGAGGATCAGACTTGCATAGCTAGAGAGACTCCACAGCAGAAAACTGAGTCTAATGGTGCTTCAGAAAGCCATACAGCCTGGCTGGTGAATGGAGAACTGAAGGAGCTAAATACATGATCCCACAGGATATTTGCATAGTGCTGGGGCAGGACTGGTGATGGAGTATTTACCAGCTCATGGTATCTGTGAGAAAAAATCCTTTGATAAACACAAAATATTTGCCAAATTTTGGACTGGTTGAAGTGGAAGTTGAAAGAGTTTAATTTTAAGGGGAAGGATAGAGCTAAAGGTAGAGTAAAATTTCCCTCAATTTCTTGGTACTTAGGATAAAAGGTTCTACATCAAACCATGGCTCATCTCCTCCTCAAGATGGTTGCCAAATGTTTAACTTATGTAGGGGGATAAAGGCTAACCAGTTGAGCTCAAAACTCCGAAGGATTGAATTGTAGTGGCAAAAGATTATGAAGACAGACATATATCAATATTTCAGGGAGAAAATTAGTGATGCATCAGAGAAGGGCTGAATCTAACTAAAAGTGTGACCCAGCCTTGATCAGGCTCAATTACCCAATTTGATTGAGGTGATTTTTCTTTCACATTATCTGCCTAGCAAAAGAAAGAGCAACTGTTCTTTGGGGGAAAAGAACATTATATTTAACATCTATAGTCCATTCTTAAAAGACTGGCTTAACATTAAAACTTAAAAGACAAGGAAGCAGAAAGTATATCTGATAATCAAGAGAAGAATTAAGCAAAAGAAGCAGACCTTCAGATTATCTAGATACAGAAGTTCACAGAAATATTAAGGTGACAGGGGTGTACCTGGGTGCCTCAGTTGGTTGAACATCAGGCTCTTGGTTGGTTCAGGTCATGATCTCATGGGTTGTAAAACGAGCCCCACATCAGGCTCTGTGCTCAACCTGGGGTCTGCTTGGGATTCTTCCCCTTCTCCTCTCCCTCCACCCTGCTCCTCTCCAGGCTTGAGAATGTTCTCTCTGTCTCTCTAAAATAAATAAATCCTAAAAAAACAAAATGTTAGGATGTCAATTATAAATATATTCAATGAACTGGAGGAAAAGATGGACAAAATAAATAAATGGATACAAAGGTGGAAAATTTAGTAAATACCTTTAATATGAAACAGAACCAAGTATGTCTTCTGGAGATGAAAAAATATCTGGAATTGCCCATTAGAGCAGTCTAGACAATGCAAAAACAAACAAACAAACAAACAAACAAATAAGCCTCAAAGACATATGAATAGAAAAATATCTCAGCTAAGGAACAGAAAGGAAAAGGAGAAAAACAATCAAAAAGAGAAGAAAATACATATAGAAAACATTCAAACTGCAGCATTGTATTCAAATGTCCAGGATGGATAGAGATGGAATGGGAAAAATTTGAAGAAATAATGCTGAAAAAAAAATTTTAAACTGATTAAAAGGAATAAATATGGATTCAAAAGACCAGCCAACCCTACACAGGATAAGCATTCTCTATATATGTATGTATCTATCAGTCTATCTCTATCTTCATCTCTATCTCTGTTTAACACACACACATAGGTAAACTTCTATTAAAACTCAAAGACAAAAAGAAGTTTTTTATTTAAATCCAGAGAAGTGAGAAACATTACTTAAAAAGCAACAAGAATTATTTTCAACAAAATATACAAGGAAAAGGATAATGGTAAGACATTTATAAATAGTTGAAAGAAAAAAAATGCAAGCCTAGAATTTTATACACAGTAAAAATTTAAAATTTTCAGAAAAAACATCTGAGATATGGCACTAAAAGAAACCCAGAGTATAAGACATACTAAAAGAAATTCTTCAATCCAAAGGAAAATAATCAATGACAAACACACAGAAGAGCAAAAAGAATGAAGAGCACAAGGAAGCATGATTGTGTAAGTAAGTATAAAAATTATTGACACTTGAAACAACAATAATATCTTGTGAGGTAAATATGTAGAAGTAAAATGACAAATAGTACCACTGGCAGAGAAGGAAAGGATAATGGAGCTCTTACATTGTCTGTGAAGTGATGAAAGTATTAAATTAAGGAAAATGTCATGAAGGCAAGGATGCATATTTTAATCTCTAAGGTAATTACTAAAAATTAACTAATTTAACTTAATTGACATATAGAACACTATATCCAACAATTTCAGTTATTTTTTTATGTGCACATTAGAATATTTAACAAAACAGATCAAAATCTGAGCAAAGAAGCAAGCCTCAACAAATTTCAAAGAATCAATAATCAAATGAAACATTTCTGAATAGTGAAATTAAGACAATCATTAATAACAGAGAAATGTTTTGAAAATCCCCAAATATTTGGAAAATAAGCAGCAAAATTCTAAATAACTCATGAATCAAAGAAGAAATAACTAAGGAAATTAGAAAATAGTTGACCAAATGATAATGAAAATATGACATAACAAAACTTATGAGGTGCATCAAAAGGAATTTTAAGAGGGAAATTTGCAACTTTAAATAAATGTACTATAAAAGAAAAGAAATACTGAAATCAATGATTAAGACCCCATGAAGCTGGAACAGACAAAGCCTCACAAAATACAGAGAAAGTGGGAGGAAAGGAAATAACAAAAATAAAACCAGAAGTTGATTAAATAGAAAACAATCATGCGGGTGTCTGGGTGGCTCAGTGGGGTAAGCCTTTGCCTTCAGCTCAGGTCATGATCTCGGGGTCCTGGGATCAAGCCCCGCATTGGGCTCTCTGCTCAGCAGGGAGCCCGCTTCCCCCCTCTCTCTGCCTGCCTCTCTGCCTACTTGTGATCTCTTTCTCTCTGTCAAATAAATAAATAAAATATTTTTTAAAAATCATGGAATAGAGAAAAAAATCTACAAAGTCAAAAAGCTTTCTCTTTGAAAAGATTTTTTTTTTAGATTTTTTAAATTTATTTATTGGACAGACAGAGATCACAAGTAGGCAGAGAGGCAGGCAGAGAGAGAGGGGGAAGCAGGCTCCCTGACGAGCAGAGAGCCTGACATAGGGCTCAATGACCCTGGGATCATGACCTGAGCCGAAGGCAGAGGCTTTAACCCAAAGATTAATGAAACAGTTATAATACTAACAAAGGGGATAAAATAGAAAACACAAACTGCTAAAATCAGAAATGAAAAAGGGGACATTACTACAGATCTTACAGATATTTTTAAAAATAGTAATAAAAGGATAATTGTGAACAACTTTATGCCATAAAATGAGTAACAGTGAAATTTTACAAATTCTTAAAATCACAATGTACCAAACCTGTAAAAGGAAGAAATAGAAAATCTGGATTAAATGTGCAATTATAATAACTTCCCCACAAAAAGGATCCAAGCTCTGGGTACTTCACTAGTGAATTCATCCAGACATTTATAGATAAAATAATACTTATCTTATACAAACTCTTTCAGAGACTAGGAAGAAAAGGAAACACTTCCTAACACTCTTTTTGAGGGTAGGGTAGGGAGCAAAACAGATTTACAACCTGACAATAAAATTATGAAAAAAGAAAAAGGAAGGAAGGAAGGCAAAGAAAGAAGGAAAGAAAAACACAAAATCACAGACTAGTCTTTCACAAATTTAAATGTAAAAATCCTTACAAAAATACTAGGAAATTTAATCCAGTAATATAGAAAATGAGTAATATGCCACATCCAAGTAAACTTTATTCCAGATAGGCAAGAGTATGTTAATATTCAAAACTCAATGTAATTCCCTACATTAGGCAAAGGAAATCATGTCATCATGCTAATAGATACAGAAACATTTTTGACAAAATTTACACAAATGTTCAGGATTTTATTTTTAAGGTTTTATTTATTTATTTATTTATGTGAGAGAGAGGGAGAGTGGGGGAGGGGCAGAGGGAGAGGGAAAGAATCTCAAGCAGACTCCCCACTGAGCACAGTGCCCAACACAGGGCTCACTCCTACCACCCTGAGATGGTGCCCTGATCCAAAACCAAGGGTCAGACACTCAACTGAGCCACCCAGGTGCCCCAAATGTTCAGGATTTTTAAAACCCTTAGAAAACTAGGAATTGCAGAAAGGTTGCCTAAACTGATAAAATATCTACAAAAATGCAAACCTCATATTTAATGGCAGATACAGAAAACCTTCCCCAAGAGCAAAAATGAAACAATAACTAACCTATTTATAGTCAACATTGAGATGGTGGTCTTGGCCATTTCAAGAAAGCTATGAAAGAAAAGAAAGGCATGAAGGACCTATTATAAAGCAATGATTAATACAGTGTAGTACTGTCACAGAAATGGTCCAAATTACTAAATAGTACGGAATAGTACAGATACAGACCCACACATAGACATCCTGATTTACAACAAAGACAACAGTACAGTGCAGAGAGAGAAAGGTGGTCATATCACCAAATGGTCCTGGCTCAGTTGGATGGTCATGTGGACAAAATGAGTCACGCCACAAGCAGGAAAGCTTGGGGCTGCTATGACCTGTCTTATTATTACTACACCAGCCAAATCTATTGCACAGCGTCAGTCCCCCAGTATCTCTAGCATAGATGATCCAAGGTTATGAAAACTGTCTTTTTTTTTTTTTTTTTTTGGTATCAGAGTGAACATATGGTGGTCTTTTCCCTACTCTTAATCTGGAATTCCAAATATGACCACAGAGAAGCAAGTCAGCCACAGAATTACTCAGAATTATCAAAGAAATTGCCCGAGTACCTGCAGTATGCTATTATGAATTTGGCATAGAAGAATAAAGGGGAGGGAATGGCATCACACAGATGCACACAAAGTGAGTAATATTTGTCTAGCCAACATAGACTTCACAGGGAAAGCAAAAAGGGGGGCAGAATTTGTTGAAATTCCACAAGCTTGGATTCAATGTGAACCATATGTAGCTCCAGATTAGGTCATATTCTCATGATAAAATTACTAATTTTGTCTGCTACTCAGTATTTCCATGATCTCTTATTAGCTGATCTCACACATTATTTATTTGGTCTGTATTACTCAAAAGATAAGGGACTACAGCTAATGCTCTGAAGTTTCACCAAGAGTCTTGGTACTCAGTTACTAAGATGTCAGAGGAAAGGTACAACGAAAGGGTACAACGAAGCACAGAGTCTAGAACAAGGCTAGAGTTCCCCCAACTTCCTAGCAGTGTGATCTTGGGCAAGTTACTTCCCCTCCCTGTACCTCAGTTTTCTTGTCTGTAAAATGGGCTGAACAATGGTACTTACTTCATTAGGTTGTTGAAAGCATTACTAGAATGAAAGGATAAAGTACTTAACACACAGTGTCCAATATATATTAGTGCCATAAGATATTTGTTACTATTTTTCATCTATGGGAACTATACATAAAATTCTTGCCTTCCAAACTACATTGGCTTTTTGTTAATTGCACATTAACCTGAGCTTTCCATGAACTGTGATGATTCGGAACAAATCACTCGTTTTCCCATTGCTAGAAGGCAAACATGACTTGATTCCCCATCAAAAACCTCATGGAAAGAAGAGGTGATTGAGCAGAGTGCTAAAGAGCTGGGATTTTAAAGTTCATAACCTTCATTTAAAACTCCTCCTCTGCCAGTTTCCAGCTAGACAATGTTGAAATGAGTGATTTAATTCCTCTTCTTTTTTTTAAGAGTTTATTTATTTACCTGTCAGAGACAGAGAGAGAGTGCAAAACGCAGGAGGAGTGGCAGGCAGAGGGAGAAGCAGGCTCCCCATATGGGGCTCGACGATCTCATTCTTTTTATGGCTGAGTAATATTCCATCATACACATATACCACATCTTTATCCACTCATCTAACAACAGATGCTTGGGTTGCTCCCATATCTTGGCTATTGTAAATAATGCTGCAATAAACATGGGGTGCATATGTCTTTTCAAATTAGTGTTTCCACTTTCTTTTTTTTCTTAAGATTTTTTTAAATGTATTTGACAGAGAGAGAGAAAGAGACAGCAAGAGAAGAAATACAAGCAGGGTGAGTGGGAGAGGGAGAAGAAGGCTTCCTGCTGGCAGGGAGCCCAATGTAGGGCTTGATCCCAGGACCCTGGGATCATGACCTTAGCTGAAGGCAGACACTTAACAACCGAGCCACCCAGGTGCCCCAGTGTTTCCATTTTCTTTACATAAATACCTAGTAGTAGAACTACTGGATCAGATGGCAATTCTATTTCTAATTTTCTGAGGAACCTCCATACTGCTTTCCACAGTGGTTGCACCAATTTGCACTCCCACCAACCATACTCAAGGGTTCCTTTTCCTCTGTATCCTTGTCAATCCTTACTTACTGAGTATTTTAAGTACTAAGTAATGGGTACTCTACTCATTGTTATATTATTATTTTTATATAGATCCCAACATAGAAATGTTTTGAGTCACCTCGTAAAAATGCATTTTAAAGATTTATTTATTTTATTTTGAGAGAGAGAGCGCGCGCATGTGCAGGAGTGGAAATGGGAGGGGCAAAGGGAGAGGAAGAGAGACTCTCAAGCAGACTTCCTGATGAGCATGCGGCCCCGAGATCATGACATAGGCTGAAACCAGGAGTCAGACACTTACCCGACTGTGCCACCCAGGTACCCCCAAAATGCATTTTAACACAGTTACCACTGACTCTTCATAGCAGAGACTTTGTTTCTCTTAGCATGGTGTTGAGCTTACCTTAGACACCCAAGTCTTCATCCAGTTAAAATACTCACTAGAAAATCTTTAGGTTCATTGTTGACAATAGCAGTAATCTGTGAACTTCAGGCACACTCATATATTTAAAATAACAGATATGACCCATAAAATATCTGTGTATAAACCAAACTCCTTAAAATTCAGGTGTTGTTCATTTGCCCTATAATTCACGGACCATTCTTAGGGTCAAACCTGATGTTTTATATAAATCAGTCTTACTAGTTTGTGACTTTAGACTTTCTCAAAAAGGTAGCTCGTGATCGCTATCACTTTTCCGTGACTCTTCTGACAGTAACAGTCTGATGATTCTACCGCTTGTCTATGAAAAGAATAATGAAAATTTTGAAAAATAAAAACCCACACCTCACAGAGTTCAGTTGTATTGGCTGATTATGCTGTGAATGACTGAGAATGAAAGAGGAGGGGAAAAAAAAAACAGGTTTCATAATTCCAAATGGAGTTAATTAGTAGTGAGGGTTGCAGTAGGGTAGGATAGAAAGGTCATCTGGACCTACCAAGGGCAACCCTAGGAAAGGTGTCCAACCATCACTGAACTTCTCTGGCTGGTTGTTAGCACCTGATTCCCTGGTAAGGGCAGATCAATGGGTCATCAGTAAGACCAGAAGTTCTACAGTTATAAATTATGAAAGGGGAGATTTACTTGAAAGAATAAGCCAGAATGGCCTCCAGGAATTTGTGAAACATCATACTGGAGCAAGTAGTGAAATCCAGTTGTTGTTAGCAACACACAAAGGGCCTGAAACAAAGTAATCAGGGGAAAAAAATTATAAGGTAGTGGGTCTTTTGGCTCAGACCCAGTAACATAAGACATTCATTACACAGAGACACTGTAATTCTTTGAACACCCCTTAAATCTCTCGGCTGTTTAATATGAGATGACAGTCAATGTGCATGTCAATAAAATTATCGGCTCTTTCCATATCCAAAAGCAGAAAAGGTTCACCAGTGGAAAAACGTAGAGGTTAATCGTGAACTTTTTTAAATAAACAATTTGGCCTCGTGTCGTTCTATGCACAAGCCTTCCATTACCAGCAAGTACTGACCCCCTCAAAGAGCCGCTGGAGCTTTGAGTTTCCAGCAGAGCCTGCCGGCAGACAGAACAGACCGTGCCGGATTTCTCACAGGTTCAAGTGTCAGCCACCGCTTGCGGAAAGGGTAGTTGAAGGATGAGTGTCGTATAACCACAGGCTGAGGCTCAAAAGCCAATTCCAGTTCAGCCTGATAATCGTTTTTGACATTTAGAGACATTTTATCCTTCAAAACTCTTGGAGAGCAAAACTGCTTGCCTGAATTTGCCGTTTCTATGGAGACCAGAGGAGATTTGAAAGTGTTAATCTTAGTTGACCTCTCTTGTTCTCTCTTATTTTTACTCTTTCCTTAAATTTCTGTTGCCACGCTAAATGATTCGTCCTTCTCTAGTTTCAATTAACTGGACATCTGGCAATCTTGCTGTGATCTCCCAAGTAGGCGACTTCTATTCCAAAAGCTGTCAGAGACAATTCATGGTGGGTACAGAAAGAAAATAATGGGACAGGCTTCTATTGATATTTCTTTTTAATCTAAAAATTAGAAGGGAAGTCAATTTCAGTAGAACTCAGAATACAGAGTGGACATTGGTATTCTCGGTGCTGCCTTGTATCAAAAAGGTCCGTGCTCAGCTAGCACCTGGGAGGTTTCCCAGAAAGAGGGGAGGCATCATCCAACAGCACCAGAGGGATGGGAACAATGGCCCCCTTTCTCATCTTCTGGTTCCCTTTCATCTCACTGAGACATACTCCAGTCCACCTGCCTCCAGCTCACTGGAATTATGGATGCCATTCTCCAGTTTTAACTAAACTCACTTTTGACAAAATGGACAAGTGATTTATAGGATCTATACAATGAAACCGTGGTTTGAAATGGTACGGCTAAGGCAAATACAAGGAAAGCATGAAAAACAAAACAAAACAAAAGAAAAAAGGGAGCTGAAACAGGATAGCATGGGATAAGAATGTAGTTCTCAAGTCAGACTCCCTGGGCTCAAATTCCTGACACTATGATGTACTAAATCAGTGACTTTGGGAAGTTATTTGATCCCACTGTGTACCATCTCTGCCTGTCACTTAGAATGTAACATGAAACCCATTCCTATGGAAGCGGTTGTTTGGGCAAATTAAATAAATAAAGCCCGCAGTGTGTAATGTTTAAAAAAAATAGCTTTTATTATTAGTATCCTGCTAATAAGGGCAAAAGCAGTGATGATTAATCAGATTTAGTCATCTGCAATTATCAAGGCTGGTTGTAATGTGAGTTCCCAGCCACTACATTAGCAATAAATTTCTTACTGAAGTTATTCAAGCCATGTAGACATCACTAAGATATACGCATATGTATGAGAGAGAGGCAGAGAGGTTAAGCATTGGGAACAGGAAGGCAAACCTGCAATTTTCTCAGCACTTCTGAAGCCATGCCGTGCATAATACAAACCCTCCAAAAATCTTACTAAATTTGATTTATGCTCAGAGGCCCCATTTGGGCCTTTCTACCTAACAAATAAAACAACAGCCATGTTCTGCAGGCATGCAAATGTTGTTCCTCACAGGGTGGAAACAGCTAAAATGACATGTGGCAAACCGTTCTTCACCAGAAAATTCTTTTGACACAAACAGAGAGTTGTTGAAGGTTTGAAGAGATTAACTGTTAGATACTGTTAGAGAGCTTCAACTGCTGGAAGTTGAATTAAAAAAAAAAAACCTTCTAATAGATCTTAGCTAAACACGTACTTGATAGAGTATATTTCAACAATGAAATATACTTTTTGAACGAATAAAGGTAAGATGTAACAGACATATTCTCACTAATAAATACCTACTTACTTTTTTTTTAAGTTTATAGGAATGCTACATAAGGAAACATTGAAGAAGAAGATGCTTTGAACGGAATAAAAGATCCCAGACTAAATTTAAAAAGACAGAATGACACCTCAAATAGATTCACAGCAAAGAAATTGGAGTCAAAATGTACAAACTGCTACCAGATGTCACCAACGTGCTTGTTATTACAGAAATAATACTTTTGAAATATAATCCTTCTAAAATACTGTATCACACTCTCTACTTACTTTCAGCCATACTTAAAATAATCACATTTAAATTTAAGGTGTGGATTTTTTCTTTTATTGTTTATATTTTTCTTTAATTATGTGTATTTATTATTTGTAATTATCCACACTCTCCTGAGATGGCAAGTGGCTACCTGAGTTATGCTTTCTGCACTAGGGACACATACTCAAACATGGCTACTCATTCAAAATTATTAGAGACCATGGTTTAGAGGGTAATATGAATTGTACATTTTAATAGATTTTAAAGTAATATAATCTTTGCCAAGGAAAAGAGTCTCTAACTTTTCTCCACAACTTGTTTCGGTATTTAACATTTGCTGGAGGAAAGAATTTCTCATATCAAGCTTAAATCTCTCAAGCTACACTATGAACCCATTCTCTGCAGTGTTTTTTTGTTTTGTTGTTGTTGTTGTTGTTTTTAAGTTATCCATTGCCCTTCTCAGTATAAACCCTCCTCCATTGAGATGAATTTTTGGATTTCAGTGGGGGGAAAAAAAAAAAAAGGATCTTGGGCCAGAACACTGAGTTTTAATTACGAAGGCAGAAAGGAAATATGAAAGTCTGCATATTGATAAGTTCATAAGTTATGAAATCAGGATCCTTTGAAGAAGTTGCTTGAGCTAAATGATAGCCATGTAGATCTGGAAAAGTGGCTACCTGAGTATCCTCCCCACATTCTGGCTGCCAACTGTGTGAGTTTCCAAATGCTGACACAGCATAAAAAGGACAGAGACCGTTTGGCAGTTCTGGCTGCTACATTCCACATACTCAGAAGGACTTTGAAGGCAGGTGGTTTTGCTTTCCCTGGGGGAAAATAAGAGTAGGTGGGACAAAGAGAAAAAAACAGTACTTGAATGGCAGAGTTTTGAAAACTGAACCAGAAAGAAGATGTACAAATGGCCAACAGCCCATGGAAAGATGCTCACCATCATGAATCATTAAGAAGATGCAAATCAAAACCACGATGAGGTATCATTTTGTATCCATTAGGATGGCCACCATTAAAAAAAAAAAAAACAATAACAAGTGTCAGTGAGGATAAGAAATTGGAACCCTTGCACATGGCTGGTAGGAATGTAAAATGGTGCAGCCACTATGGACAGGAGTATGATGATGCCTCAACAGTCTAAAAATAAAATTGCCCTATGATCTAGCCAATTCCACCCTTGGGTGTGTAGCCAAAAGAACTGAAAGCAGGGTCCTGAAGAGATATTTGTGGAGTCATGTTCATAGAAGCATTATTCAAGTAACCAAAAGGTAGAAGCCACACAAGTGTCCATCCGTGGATGGATGGTGGATGAATGGATAAACAAAATGTGGTGGGTTCATCAATGGAATATTATTCAGCTTTAAAAAGGAAGGAAATTTTGACATGCTACAACATGAATGAACCTTGGAGCTATTATGCTAAGTGAAATTAGCTAGTCACAAAAGAACAATTAGTATATGAGTCTATGCATATGAAGTACTTAGTGATTGAACTCATTGAGACAGAAAGTAAAACGGTGGTTTCTAAGGGATGGGGGGTTGGGGGAAAGGACAAGTTATTGTTAAATAACTTTTGCAGAAGGAAAAAAATTCTGGAGATAGCTGTGGTCATGATTCCACAACAATGAATATACTTAATGCCCCTGAAGTGTACACTTAAAAATGATTAAAATGGTAAATTTCATGTTATGTATATTTCACAATGAAAAATAGATTTTTTTTTTAAGGGAACCTGGCTTTCTGAATGGCACTTTACCAAAAACCTAGGTCACACTTTAGAGGGCACTCTCAAAGTCATTTCACATGGTTCCATTGGCTCATTCATTCACAGGGGAGCCTTTATTGAACCCTTTTTGAGGACCAGAACAGAGTTCGATACAAAAAGGGAACACAGATTTGATTAAGGCACAGTCTGCAATAACAAGAGAACGTGAGAAGGAAATGAAGAAAGCTATTAATATGTACAGAGTCCCACTCCCTACTGGCTACTGTATATACATGATTTCATTTGGTTCTCATAGCAATTGTTACTCACAGATAGATATTATTATACCCTTTGGACCATGAGACAGAAGCCTGGGAAGTCAAATAATTTATTCAGGTCTCAAAACTGGTAGGAAGCAGAGCCAGGATTCAAAACTTGATCCAACTCCTTAATCTTTACTTCTCTGCTACTCAACACCATTGTTTTGTCTATCTCTGACCCCAATCCTTTTGGGCAAGTCACTCTGTATTCATGCCCTAGGTTCATTAAATCTCTTTGAGCAATGCCTTCCTCTTATATTGGGTTTGCCTTGGAAAATAAGTTGCAACGATTTGACTTAAACTTCAGGGCCTCTGGACTTCCATCTCATTTCTAAGATCAAGGCTAAAGGAGAAGGCTTTTAAGAGTCATACTTGATACTCCATATTGGCTTTCATCCCCATTCTTCTTTAGACATACCCAGGATAATGTGTTCATTCATTCGTTTACAAGGATCACAAGCTTTCCGAATTTCTCCAAAGATCTCAGTCTGAAGTCTAGTGTTTTATTAAAATCTATTAGGTATAGGCCATGCTTCCACTAGCAAAATATTTTGCTTCCTAAGGTACACTGCACCTTGCTTACTGGATAATTAGAAGGTTATTAAGACTTTTACAAGTTACATGGTAATTATCCAGACCGTTACATAATCGTTCAGAAAGCACACTTGCTGATATGTATAATAAAAGACCTCTCCATATATATACTTAATTATCACACACAATTATCGTAAACAGCTCATTGAAATGCACCGGTGAATTTTGCATTTATAATTCCTAAGACAGGTCTGTCTCATTTCAGTTCACCAAGCTCTGTGTCATCCTGTCCAATTCAAACACTTGGCTGCCTCATTCATGCCTTCTCCTTATACCAAGGACACCAGCTAAATTATTTCTTACACTCCTGGCTAATAGGAAACCCCAACTTGGACCCTCATGCTCAAACAATAGTACTTCCGGAAGCCAGAGTGCTATGTTCCAGCAACTTCCCCTGAGTTCCCATCACAGATCAACTTTGGAGACCAGGGAGGGGAAAAGGGGAGGAAAAAAAGGCAGGGGAGCACACTTAGGATGTTAACCTCACTAACCAGTCCTGCAGGCAAGAAAATTGTCATACTTGAACTTGAGAAGTAACAGCAGAAAATACTCTGGTAGAATGGCTAAGGAGAAAGAAGAAAGTTCACCTTCTTTATCCTTAGTTTCCCTGGCTTTGTGGGAAAACGTTACCCCAAGTGAATTATGGTAAATATCTGAAATGAACTCAGTGTTAAGTATCACCATTATTATTAAGTATGGTGAAGGTCTTTCTAAAATAACACCTGGGTCCACTATGAATGAAACCGCTTCTAAGGAAGGGGATCCTGGAGCCATGCAGCTATTTTCAGAACCGGTGCAGAATTAGCTAGCCAGAGACATAGGTAGGCAGCCTTAAGGCCTTTGTCAACTAGGTTTTGGAATCTGTCGCCTTTGAAGCAACTCCAACCCATACATAAGGTCACATAAGGTCATTACATAAGGTCACCATTAATGGCCTCTCTGAGCAGAACACTGATTAGCAAAAGGAGCTGTGTGAGTCCTAGCTTCCCGACCCGGCTGTCAATACAACTAGGGCCAAATTGTAGTCTCCGAGTTATGAATTCCTCAGCATGGTTATACGAGCTGTGACCTTAGGCAAATTCTTAATATTTTTTACCTTGACTTTTTGACCTTAGGCAAACTTATTATTTTGACTTAATATTTTTGACCTTTGACTTTCTCCTCTTTATTTTTTTTTTTAAAGATTTTATTTATTTATTTGTCAGAGAGAGAGGGAGAGAGAGAGCGAGCACGGGCAGACAGCGTGGCAGGCAGAGGCAGAGGGAGAAGCAGACTCCCCGCCGAGCAAGGAGCCTGATGTGGGACTCGATCCCAGGACGCTGGGATCATGACCTGAGCCGAAGGCAGCTGCTTAACCAACTGAGCCACCCAGGCGTCCCGACTTTCTCCTCTTTAAAATGGAAATGTTCACATAGGGTTCCCAGTTCATATGAATGATGTGAGTTAAAAGAGATAAAATATGTAAGTCTAGGGGTGCCTGGGTGGCTGAGTCGATTAAGCATCTACCTTCAGCTCAGGCCCTGATCTCAGGGTCCTGGGATCAAGCCTCTTACCAGGCTCCCTGCTCAGTGGGGAGTCTGCTTCTCCCTCTCCCTTTGCCTCCCCCACCCCCATTCATGTTCTCTCTCTCTCTTGCTCAAATAAATAAATACAATATTTTTAAAAATATGTAAAGCTCATAAAAGTGCTTCGTTAATGGGCTTAATAATACTTGACTGACCCATACCACACTGCTGATATAAGGCTCAAATGAGTTTTGGCATTCATAAATGAGGAAATAGTAAATATTTTCTGTCCTATAGTGGGAGAAAATAGATAAATTATATATCTTGATCTCTGCCCCCAGTTCCCCTGAAACCCTTATAACATCCTGGGTGATTGGAGCGTCTTTTGTCCCAATGAGGTGACTCTGGGGTGGATTCCCAGATGGTGCCTAGATGACAGCCAGTCATTGGAAAGACCACGCCATGATTAGAAGCTTGGAATATTCAGTTCTACCCCTCCCCCATTGTCTTGAGAAGGAAGAAGGGCTAAAAATGGCGTTAATGATTGATCCTGCCTATGTGGAAAAGCGTCCATAAAAATCCTAAAAGTACAAAGTTTGGACAGCTTCCAGGTGAATGAACACATCCATGTGCTGGGAGGGTGACATGCCCCAAATCCCCAGGGACGGAAGCTCCTGAAGTTGAGACCTTTCCTGACCTCACCACTATGTATCACTCCATCTGGCTGTTCATCTGTGTCCTTCATCACACCCTTTAATGAACTGATAACTGTGCTTCCCTGAGTTCTGTACCACTCTTGTTAATTCATCAAACCCAAAGGGGGGTCATGGGAACCTCTGATTTGGAGGTGTTTGGTTAGAAGTACAGGTGGCAACCTGGACTCATGATTGGCATCTGAATTAGTGGGGGCAGGGGGACGGTCTTGTGGGACTGACCCCATGGGATCTGACATTATCTCCAGCTAGACAGCTTCAGAACTGAATTAAATTGTAGGGCACCCCACTAGTGTCACAGAGAATTGCTTGGTGTGGGGAACCCCCCCCACATTTGGTGACCAGAAATGTCATAAATGAAGTGTTTCATGTGAGTAGCTAAAAAAGACACACAGGAGATAAACTGAACTGGGGTTGTGCCCTCCAACAGGAGGGAAAGAATGAGTTTTCCCATTATACAGGAAATAACTATGAAAATAAACAGGTTAACACAGGTAAGGCATTTAAAAGAACATCAAGCCCATGGAAGGTGCTTGATAAACAGGAGGGGGACAAGGCACAAACAAGTAACACACAGTTTTAAGGTACCTTGAAAATTCACAGAAATATAGAAAGACTAATTAAAATGTGAGTTTTGAGACTTTGAACAGGTGCTTTGTATCCCCATCACTTTCAAAAGTCTTTCTTGACAACTAAATCTGTTTTTTTTTTAAGATTTTATTTATTTATTTGACAGACAGAGATCACAAGTAGGCAGAGAGGCAGGCAGAGAGAGAGGAGGAAGCAGGCTCCCCGCTGAGCAGAGAGCCTGATGCGGGGCTCGATCCCAGGACCCTGGGATTATGACCTGGGCCAAAGGCAGAGGCTTTAACCCACTGAGCCACCCAGGCGCCCCCAATTAAATCTGTTTTAAAAGTAGTATCATCAGTGAGGATTTACAGATATGGATGTTTTTAACTGCATTCAGAGGAACCCCTTCCAGAACTGTCCAAGAGGAGGATATAGTGGGGTGTTAGCAGTTAGCGACTCAATGCAATGGTGTATAATAAACCAGTACACAAATGCAGTGGCATCCAACAAGAAGCCTGGTCTACCTCATGCATCTGTACTCAACTGGAGGTTGGCTGAGCTCAGCTCAGCTCAGCTTGGGGGCTCGACTGATCTTCAACAGGGTCACTCATGCTTCTGGGGGTCAGATGTTCTCAGCTGGACTTGTCTAGGACAGTGTGTCTGGGGTGGTACTGCTCCATTTGTGCGCCATATTTCTCCTGGGCTAGCCTGGGCATGTTCCTCTGACAATGACGGAAGACACATGAGTGAAAAGCCCAGTTGTTCAAGAGCTTTTTAAACCTCTAGTGGTCGTTTCATGTCCACTAATATGTCATTGGTCAAAGCAGTCACATGGACAAACTCAAAGTCAAGTTGGACCGTATACTCTCCCTCCTTAAATGGGAGCAATTTCAAAGTCGCCTGGCAAAAGGCAAGGGTTCAAAGGAAGGAGAACTGAGGTCATTGATGCAATGTATCATAGTAGGAGAACAAGGTGATTGGTCCGACTTTTGGAAACATCCCCCAAGCTGTCGCCATTTCTATATCTCACTGGTTTACACATATTGATAAGATTTAAGTTTAGTAAAGGGCACCCCAGCTAAAAAAAGATTTGAACATAGTTCAGAGCAATTTGTGTAACTGAATTGACATGTACTATTTGGTCACTGTGGAATTGGTCCTGGAGAAGTAGAAGCTTTGATAATGGGGCCCTGGTCATGTCAGCAGGATGCCTGCTGGCAGACTGTCAAGGAGCTAGAAGAAAGTAGGTGGCTCAGTTGGTTAAGCTTCTGCCTTTGGCTCAGGTCATGATCTCCAGGTCCTAAGTTCGAGCCCTGAACTGGGCTCCCAGCTCAGCAGGGAGTCTGCTTTTCCCTCTCCCTCTGCTTTTCTCCCTGCTTGTGCTCTATCTCACACTCAAATGAATGAATGAATGAATGAATGGAGAAAAGAAAGTGTAAAAGCCCAGCGCACTGATCATCAGGTAGGCTAAGGCATCAAAAGAAGATAAAGAAACACCAAAACATGAGAAATGAATGGGCAATAAAGAAAAAAAGCTCACTTTTGTCAAAATCTGGCCCAAAGACAGCCCTAAAAGCAATCTTCTGTCAAACCTATCTGACTATCTAATGTCACTAAAATTGAAGTACCAATGACATTCTCAAAGAAAATACTTCCTTCTGATGTTAATAGTTAACTCTTTAATAGCTGAATTTTATTGGGGAAGTTTCTAAAATGGATGCTCACCTTAAGGGTAGGCTTTCTCAAGTTTTTCTACTTGCTCTTTGAGGCATCTGGGCAAGTAAATGCTAAGGAAATCAAAATAAAAGATAAAATGAGAATGGGCAAATGACTGTTTGCTCATTGAGATTGCAAAAGAAAATCTCGTGAACTGGTTTCTAAATAATTGATTCAGAAAAACCTAAACCCTGTTTGTTAACGGCATTCCTTTTCTCATTCAAATAAAAAAAAAAAAAAAAAAGGCCTCCCATGACGGTGGAAATTCAATCCATATGGTTTCTGATGCATTTACACTTAGCTCATCAAAACATTTTGTAAGAGCTGAGCTCTTTGGTGCCCAAAGATGCTTGCGGTCCTTTTCCTCTGAAACAAAAAAACTGCAATTTATCATCAGCTTGTATAAATGCAAAAGAAGATTGAAGACTACTCCTAAATGTATTATCTCATAAGCCTGGAGTGAGTTTTAAGTTTGGAAAGTCTGTCTTCCTAAACTGACTTCTTCTCTCCTGTAATTTATCACAATATTCCAATTCTACCTGCATGGTGCTGATCTCATTTTCACCACTCACATTAACATTAAGGCTCTCGCTGATAAGGACAAACCAAATATAAAGGGATCAAAGTCTCAGAAATGATCCAGGAAAGTAGAGAGTAGGCTTTGGGCAAAAAGTTCCAAGAAATTCTGGAGGAACATTAATGTTTTGGAGTGTAGTATGATTCCGTAGCCAGATTTCAAAGGTAAAGGGTATAGTCTTCTACTCATCAAAACTCAAAAGAAATAGCTGGGCTTCTCATTTACACTTCAGGGGCCAGACTTAATGCCAAAACCAAATCCACATATATCAAAAGAATGAGAGAAGTTTTTCCTTTGTTTTATGGAACTGATCCGCAGTCCCATTCAATGAGGTGAATGGTTTCTACTGACCGCACATCAGGAGCAGATTTTAGGAAAACATGAAGTCAGAATAGAAATTACTATACAGATAGAAATACTAAAAAATAATAGAACAATGGCACAACCAGGCAGCAAACTCAGGTCATGAGATGCTAAATGCCTTATTTTCCTGTGCACTATACGCTACTGAAAAGTAAATCAAAATATTTATTATAAATTTGCTTATATTACTGGCTTATCTTATGCTATTCACTAAACACTAGAAAAGCAAAATGGGTGGAGATGATCAATAGTGATAAATTTCTTGAAGCTGCTCTTCTTATGTTGCCATTTCAATGGTGAGCAATGTTCTTAGTTTTGGATTATCAGAATTCACATTAGTCTCTAATCTCCAATTGCTATCTTTTGCTACATGTACATCTCATATCTTCTATAAGCTTCTGTGGCACATCTTCAGGTAACTCTCAATAACATGGAATAAAAGGGTCCTTCTGGCTTTGACAAAAGTAGTCCTTTTCAAAGCTGGCAAGCAACTTTCTTTGCTGATTTTCCCACAAACTAATTTTGCTCATTCCAATGATGAGGAAAATTAAGGCCAAAGTTTCATATGAAGAAAAAGATGGAGACAGAAGTTTTTCCACAAGGGCTACAGTAGAGCTGATCTAATCTTCCTGTCCCAGGAATCTCCTTCCAGTTTGGTGAGAAGGACTAGGGAGGGCAGGTCCTTGACCTTTCCTGAAGCATCGTTTATATAGAAACCAGGACTCCAGAGGCATGAATTCTCCAGAATGCAAGCCCTGTTTATTTTGTTCAATATGATACCCACAGTATCTAGAACAGTGCTCAGCTCCCAGTAAATATTCAATATATATGTGCTGCAAATAAAATAATCCTAAGATAAATTTCAAAGACATTAAAAAGCCAGTCCCCACATGAACTTAGAGATTAAATATCTTCATTCATTGTGATTTCTTTCTCCCAGCAGTTCGCCATGAATGTGCTGAAGTAAACCATCCTCATCAGCCCTCTCCCTTGGGACTCCTTCTCCTTGGGTATGAAATAGCAATGAGGCCATTGTCAGCTCCTGCCATTTCAGTCATATGCTTCCAGAGCTATGTCTTAGATTTTGTCATCATCTGTAATTCCTCCCTTTTCAAAATACTCATCAAACTCCTTGTCTTCCAGCTACTTCCACGACGACAGCTTTTCAACTTCATCAGGACCTAGAGTACTCTGGACCTTCTGCTTTTTCCCAAATCCATCAATCCCTTTTAGTTCCTTCTACCTCCAACTTAAACTCTTACTTTCTGTTTTCTTCTTGCCTACTCCCAAGCAACCAAGCAGTACTAGAAAAAAAAAAAAAAGAAAGAAAAGAAAAAACATAATAGAGTAAACAGGACCCACTATAAAAATATGGTCATCCAGTTTAAATGGTCCCACAACATTGCCCAGCAGTTCTACTACAACATTGCTACTCAAAGCATGGTCAACAGACCAACAGCATCAGCATCACTTAGGAGTTCATAGAAATCAAGAACCCGGGGTCCAATCTCAGACCCACTGAATCAGAATTGAAATTAAATAAGATCTTCAACTGACTCACATGCACATGAAACTTTAGAAGCACTACACTGTATCATCCTTTATCTTTCACTCTTGTATTGTCAAAATCTTTATCTCAAGTGGATTCTTTCCATAGATAGTAAGTCATACTCAATCTCTCCCATATATGAACAAAAAGGAAAAATACCTATACCTACATATTTCCCTTGAACCATGGCCCTTTCTCTTCTGTCACTGAGGGGCAATTTACTCAACATTTCTTCACCTAACACTGTTCTGAGGCAAACTTTTGTCTGGCTCCAATGACTTCACAAGAACAACTCTGAGAAGTTTGCTGGTGACCTCCATGTCACAAAGTCTAACAGATTTTTTTTTAGTTTTTATCTTGATATCTGACCAGCATTTTGACATTATTAACCTTTCCTTCCTTAATAACACTCCTCTGTTATCCTCCAGGCCTCCCGAACACTTTCTACTATGTGAGGACATAGCAAAAAGGTGCAACCTGAAGAGGGCTCTTACTTGATCATATTGGCCCCCTGTCCTCAGACTTCTTGTCTCCAGAACTGAGAGAAATAAATTTCTGTTGTTTGGTAAGTTAAAAACTAATTATAATAATCATAATCATAATAACAATTCTCTGTTGACTTCTATGGCAAAGCATTCTTGGTTTTCTTTCTACCAATCTAGTCGCTCCATCTACCTATCTTCTATCCACCCTTCCATCCATCCATCTATCTAGTTAAACCTAGAAAACATCCTTGATAAAACCCTCTTGCTTACCTCCTACAATAATTCCACCATACATCCTAATTGTCTTCAAAATCACTTACTTCCTTCTCTATCAATGGGGTTAATCACCATTCCACAGGTTACCATCACCAGACACTTCGATTACAACAAAATCCAAACCACACTGATCTTTTCCATTCTCTCAATCTTCCATTCCAAGGCATTTCTTTTTTTTTTTTTTAAGATTTTATTTATTTATTTGACAGACAGAGATCACAAGCAGGCAGAGAGGCAGGCAGAGAGAGAGAGGAGGAAGCAGGCTCCCTGTTGAGCAGGGAGCACAATGAGGGGCTCGATCTCAGGACGCCAGGATCATGACCTGAGCCAAAGGCAGAGGCTTTAACCCACTGAGCCACCCAGGCACCCCTCTAAGGCATTTCTGATGCATTTCTTCACCCATAAAACTATCCACCAACACTTCCTTCGGCTCCCCACTTCTCTTTACCCAAATCATGCCTATCTTCCTAGATCTCAACTTCCTCAAAAAATACTTCTTGAAGTTCACGTTTAGATCAAATCCCCCTCCTTTCAATATTCAGGAGTATGTGCACTGCTTTTTCATGAACAGTTATCATAGTTACACTCTTATATGTATTTGTGTGATTCTTAGGTTAATGTTTATCCTCACATTCCCACTAATGACTAGATTACATATTCTATGGCAGTAAGGACCTGTTTCCATTTTTGATCAACAAGGCATTCTAGTGGCTAAAAGCATATCTGGCACAAAAGAGTTACTTAATAAACTACTGTTGAATTAATTAATGAGCAAATGTGCTCCGGATGGAAGAAGTGGCTACAGTGTCCCAGAGGCCAGTCTCCTATCTGCTGCATTCTTGCACCTGTTCCTACTACTCTGTTTGAAACATAGCTCTCTACTGCTGTGTTCTCATACTTAATCTGCTGTACTTATTGTCTTCCTAACTAGGTATGAAACTTCTTAAAGGTAGTGTTGTGAACATTATAAACTCTCATTATTTAAATTTTTGCACAAACAATCCTTTATTGTCATCAATAATGCCCCGCTCTTCAGTGGCATTGATGGTACATGGAAAGAAGAGGAAGACCCAGAAGATGAGAGAAGAAATTCATTTCATGTATCTAGAAAATTGTTTGGAAAATAAGTCATTTGGCCCGTTATTGAAGGGTTCTTACCAGGCTAACTTACAAATTTCAGACCCATAGACACAGCAATTGAAGTAGATTTTAGTAATCCTACCCCCTTCATTTTCAACCTAGACAGTGCAAGCCAAGAGACACAAAGCAATCCATTGTATATAGCACATCCCATAAGGTAAAGTGTATGCAATAGAAACAGGATATGAGTTTATACTCTGTTAAAAGTTTATCTCCAGGGGCGCCTGGGTGGCTCAGTGGGTTAGAGCCTCTGCCTTCGGCTCAGGTCATGATCCCAGGGTCCTGGGATCGAGCCCCACATGGGGCTCTCTGTTCAGCAGAGAGCCTGCTTCCTCCTCTCTCTCTCTCTCTGCCTGCCTCTCTGCCTACTTGTGATCTGTCAAATAAATAAATAAAATCTTAAAAAAAAAAGTTTATCTCCAAAAACGAAGATGAACATTTTGCCTATTAGAAATAATTCTCTCAAAAGAGGAGGAAACAAAACCAGGCAAGAAACCATATTCAATATATAGACCTCTAGAATCATGTTGGTTTCCTGAAATCTCTGTGTTTTATGCAGAAACACATTTAAAGATTTATTTGAGAGAGAGAGAGAGATAAAGAAAGAGAGAGAGAGAGAGAGAGATAAAGGGAAGGGGGAGGGACAGAGGAAGCACAGAGCCCCATCTCACAACCCATGAGATCATGACCCAAGCTGAAGCCAAGAGTTGGGCACCCAACCAAGTGAGCCACCCAGGTGCCCTACAGAAACATGTTTAATTTGGTAGTAAGTACACATGCCCAAACACATGTACCTATTTGTTCCAAGTGCTGTTTTGCCAGGTCCCTAATAATTAATTAAACTGACAAAGGGTGACCCTATTGAAGTAATTTTGTAATTCTGCATCACTGTGAATCAGCGTCTGCCACTGTCTTGAGCCACCTGAGAAAGAAGATGAAGTCATCTGGAGGACAAAACATACATCACCAAAAAGGCTCTGGTGAGATAGTCTCATTTGGCCTCCTTTTCTGAAAGCATGGGTCCAGTATTCAATGTGATCTCCAGCAAACTTAAGGTTCGCACATGAAGGACAAGAGCCCATTATCCATCTGTCCCATGACAGCCCCACTATGAAAAGATGATGTCTCGGACCAGCAACGCCAGCCTCACCTGGGCATCTAACAGAAATGGCGCCTAGAAATCTGTTTTAAGATATTCTTTAGGTAATTCTTATACATACTCGGGTTTCAGGAACCTTGTGCGACAAAACAAGTTTCTATAACATTGCTTAGCTCATAAACATGGAGTTCTCTTGTTTCATATGCGTTGTTTTTCTAGATAATAGAAGAAAAAATACTGAGATCACAATCATAAACATTAGCAGAAAGGGGGGAAATCCCTTTGCTAGCTAATCGAAGAAGTGGAAGCACTTACAAGCCTCTCTTTAAAAAATTTAAAATGAGGGGCACCTAGGTGGCTCAGTCGGTTAAGCATCTGCCTTCGACCCAGGTCATGATCCCAGGGTCCTGCGATCGAGTCCCTCACTGGGCTCTCTGCTCAGCAGGGAGCCTGCTTCTCCTTCTCTCTATGCCTGCTGTTCTGCCTACTTGTGCTCTCTCTCTGTGTCAAATAAATAAATAAAATATTTTAAAAAATTAAAATGAGCACTAAGCCTAGGGCTTCCTTCACAAAAAGGGCAAGCAGCATTTCCACCCTCCTTATTTTTTTGCATTTTCAATGTCTGCTGAAGCAGTTCTAGGCAGACTGAGCTGCCTGCTGCTGTCCAGGCTAACTCCTTAAGTATCAGTCATCATTTTTATTAGTGCATTGGCTATAAAATTGCATAGGTTTTGTGCGGTCTGTCCCAGCCCAGTTTCCTCCCAAAGCCTTGTTATTTTTAGTGTATAACTTTGCAAAACAAGTTTTTAACACCTGTCAGGAATACATTTATCATGTTATGGCAGAAATTCCTGTGATTTTGTGATGGGTGTGGAATTCGGTCTGTAACAATAAAGTACTTTGATTTAAAAAAAAAAACATCAGATGATCTTATTTTTCTAAATAGTCACCTAGAAAGTTCATAGTTGCCATAAGTGATGAATTAATTAATTCAACTATATTTTACAGTCCAACCATATACGTGACTATACATAGCTTACCTGATGACGGTTTTGGAACTTTGTTCTAAAGTTTACAACATCAGAATGAGAGAGTTAAAAGTCACCTTGGCATTTTAAGTTTAAACACTTAGAAATATCTAGATTTTTTTTTCCACCTAGATGTTTACAAACATGCCAAATGCCACGGAAAATACATTTAGTACAAAAACTCACGTAATGAGATTAATGCTGCCTGTTAATAAGTAGGCAGCATGAGCAATGAAGAATTTACCAGGGGTGCCTGGGTGGCTCAGTGGGTTAAAGCCTCTGCCTTCGGCTCAGGTCATGATCCCAGGGTCCTGGGATCGAGCCCTGCATCAGGCTCTGAGCTCAGCAGGGAGCCTGCTTCCTCCTCTCTCTCTCTGCCTGCCTCTCTCCCTACTTGTGATCTGTCTGTCAAATAAATAAATAAAATCTTAAAAAAAAAAAAAGAATTTACAATTTGAGCACTGCAGTTTAAAAACAAACATATAATTAAAAATAAAAAAAATATTGGGGCACCTGGGTAACTCAGTTGGTTAAGTGACTGCCTTCAGCTCAGGTCATGATCCCAGGATTCTGGGTTCAAGACCCACATTGGGCTTTCTGTTCAGCAGGGAGCCTGCTTCCTTATCTCTCTCTCTGCTGCTCCCCCTGCTTATGCTCTCTCCCTCCCTCTCTCTGTCAAATAAATTAATAAAATCTTTAAAAAAATAAATAAATAAAAATTAAAAATACAGTTAAAATCAAAATGGAAACAAAAAATTATATTCAATATTATATTTGAGTCATTCAAAATCAAAGAAAACAACTAGTTCTCCAGGTCTGACCATCAGAAAAGAATTTCCTCAAAAAAGTACTGGTTTCTGGCAAGATTCTACCGTCTATCTTCTCAATGTAAACAAACAAACTACTTCCCCCCCTGGATCTGAGTTTACAAATTTTTCAAATGCACATTTTTCAATTATCCCTATAGACTTTTTAAATAGGAAATATTGAATTCCATGTTGTTTAGTCAACTGGAAAAATCCAACATCCAATGATGTAAACCCCTTCCACGTTTCCACTCTCTTGGCCAACACAACCACTTACAATTAAGTTGCAACATTCACAGAAAATGCATATCATATTTATATCTGTCCCATTTTAATAAACCCTTGCAAATAGCCACTTGGCTGGTTCCCCACATTGTTCCACAAAGAACTGAAAATAAATGTTATTAGTATCATCTGTCCCTCCGGGAGGACAGAACAGCCCAGCAGTGAGCACTTCTGTGAGCTGGCATTCTTTTTAGATTTAATTAACTATCCAGGCTGGTTAAATGTATAAAGTGTGCATCATAGTAGTTTACTTTAAAAGTGAAAGGACTGGATGGATGTGGGCAATCTGGCTGCGACATCTGTAACCCCATTGATTACCAGAGTTGATTCAGCTGATCTGTCCGGCTAAGCCAGTGTCCCCGTCCTCCCTCACTGCTCCATGTGCATCCCGCCCAAAGCTGCGTGCTCAGTCGAAGAGGAGGACCTTCCCCGATAGAGGAGGGGACCGTTCTTCCGTGGAGGGTAAGCTGCGTTCCCCAGCTAGAACCTCCAAACAAGATCTCAAGGTCCATTTGTAGGAGAACATAGTGTAGTCAAGCCTCCAAGATTCCAGACACATCCAAATGATGCGCTGCACGTGATAGTCTGCCTTTCTTTAAAAAAAAAAAAAAAAAAGTGGAAGGACCATAAATCTTAATAAATCTAACTGAATCCAGAAGAAAGAAATTCACAGATTCATTATATTAAGAAATCTCAGCATTGGAGACAACAGTGTGGGCTTTCTAGTTAGAGAGTCTCTGAGGATTCATTCTCTTTAAAAGGGCTTCTGAGGGGCGCCTGGGTGGCTCAGTGAGTTAAGCCTCTGCCTTCGGCTCGGGTCATGATCTCAGGGTTCTGGGATCGAGCCCCACATCGGGCTCTCTGCTCCGCAGGGAGCCTGCTTCCTCCTCTCTCTCTGCCTGCCTCTCTGCCTACTTGTGATCTCTCTCTGTCAAATAATAAATAAATAAATAAATAAATAAATAAATAAATAAAAGGGCATCTGACATGCCGTCACCTTGCCTCCTCTTGAACACCTACATTGGGATTAATTTTCGGTGAGGAAATCTATTTGGGGGAAACTTGAATTCTTAGCAAGTTCTTCCTTTCATTAAGCCAAAATGTGACTCCACATAACTTCCAATCATTATTCTAGCATTAATGTTTTATGACATTACAGACTCTATCTAATTCTTCTACAGATTGCTGTTTTAAATATTTGAGATAATTAATTAGATTAATTAATTAGATTGCTCCGCCTTCAAATGTTTCATCTAACCATCATTAATTTCATCATGTTTTTTTTTTTTTTCATTAAAAGTAGGTTCCCGCCCTCACCCCTTGCTAGCCCTTCTTCAAATGTACTCCAATCTAGAAACCAATGTACTTCTAAAAAACGCATCCCCTAGAAATAAACAGATGACTAAAATGAGATCGTTCTGTTAGGGAGTCCAAAGATTCTATTACCTTTCTTCTTATAGACAGTAAACTTCCACGCATGCTGTTTAATTTGGTATTAGCTAATTTTTTTAATCGAACCTATCTTAATACTGTTGCTTGAATTTACCTAAAACCCCAGATTATTACTAAATTATTATAATGACTAAGCTACTAACTAACTTTCTGATACTGTGTCAGTTAATAGCAGTTTATAATTCTACTAAGGATATTGGGGCTGCCTCTTCACCCCCTCCAAAAAGACGTTGGAAGTGATTCATTAGACAATTTCATTTTGTGGTGATTCTCTTCCCCTTTACTCTCTTGGAAGGGGGACACTGTGAATGGTCATGTTTTTTCTACTATATAAGCACTTCTTACATATTACTTCTCTTTGCTGACAAAGATATCATAAGGGCTTTTTAAAATTTGTGTAAATAACACACATTAAGAAAAAGCATTTGCTCAATCTATCAGTATATTATTATTTGAAAGAAAGGGAAATGTATAGAAAAATGGGAAGGAGGGAGGGTGTGGGGAGAATGGAAGGAAGGAACAGAAAATGTGACAAGTTTAAATACAATTGATCTTAGTGAACCTTTGATAACACCTGAAGGTTCCAGCTTTTTATGTCTTTTATGAATCAAATTGTAATAAATAAATATATTTTAAAGGAAAAACAAAAGGCTAGGGTTTTTTGTACAGACATCAAATTTTCAGGTCCATACCCTTGGTCAAAACTTTGCATTCTTGTTTAATTTATTTTATTTTCTTAAGATTTTGCAAAATATGTGTATTGTCTTTACAGTGCTTTTTGTTGTTTATCTTTAATTTTTGTATTCAAGTATAGGTAGGCCTTTCTTACTCAGAAGACAAAAAAAAAAATCACAGACAGACATGATCTCCTAGATCACCTGAAAGGGAGAGAGCCAAACCCCCACCCCAATATTCCTTTAACCACCATTTCTAGACATGAACTAAAGAAATGACTAAAATCACATTAGTCAAAAATAGATCAGAAGGAAGAACATTTGCACATTACATACAGCTCATTAGTTTGTACTCTGAATAACGTTTTTTGAAACAGAACAAGTCACAGTATCATATCCTTTCATTAGATCTCTCTCATTTGTCATTCCTTGTCTTGGGAAAATCTGAACTAATACTTGGCCCAGCCAGTGATGTTAGAGGATGTTTGTAACTTTATTACTCACCTCAAATTTCAAAGATTTAATATAACACATTATAATTTAAGAATATTAAGGGGACACAGAACAGAACATTTAGCTCTTACACCATACCCAGTTCTCCATTTGATTCTTAAACAGCCTGACTTTGTTACCAGCAGGAGGTAAGGATTTTATTACTTAGATGAGAAATTTAACTTTGAGTCTTTTCTGGGCAAAATCAAGTTGAGGGTTTTGTAGTGTTGATGGCTTGAGGGTTTTGTTGGTTGATGGTCAGGAAGGTTTTCAAAGCCTTACAATTATATAGAGAATGCATTAACTTATACGAATCGATAGTAGGGAACAGAGTGTAAATAAAGTATGACAGTATAATGACGGTTAAAAATTTGTACTGTAAAGTCAGACCATTGCACTTTAAATCACAGTTCCACTACTTACTCTGCAACATCAAACAGGTTATTTAAAATCTCAGTGCCTCAGTATTCTCACATATAAAATGGGATAATAATGCTACCCAGTTCACAATGTTTTAAGGATTAAAACAAATAAATACATATAAAGTACTTCAACAGTGCCTATTATGTCATGCGTTCAATAAATATAAGATATATTTGTGTATTTTTTATGTTTATATAATTTTAACCATATATGTGATGTTTAGAAAAAGAAAAAAAAGACCAGAAGGAAGACATCTAACCCTATCTATAATGTTCTGCAATTTCTACAATGATTGTCTACAATGGTTTATACAATGAGCTAAAATTGTTTAGTCAATAGTTTTCTACTATTGTTTATACAGGGAGCCTATGTTACTTTAACAATTAAGGGTGAGGTAGAGGGTGAGTACTTAGGAAGTATATTTCAATTATCCTTCTTTACTCCAAGGTTTTGTCTTCTTGATTATATAGGTACATATCAAGACTATATTTAATGATCAGTTTTGCCAGTGGTTACCAGGCACACAAAAAAATATAATCCAGTTTATGCAACTTAAACTCATGTGAGACTGATTTGTGTCAAAGAACCAAGAGAATAATTTATGAGTCTCTGACTGCCAAGCAGACTGATATTCATGTTGGCTGTTCAAAACATTCTCTTCTTAGCAGAGAAGTCTATTCAGGAAATCAAATGAAGATCGAGCTGCCTGGTGAGTAAGAACTGGGAAGGAGTCTACAGAAACAGCCCGACTCACGCAACCAGTGGTTCTACCATTAAAAAACAATCTCTTGGGATGCCTGGGTGGCTCAGTGGGTTAAGCTTCTGCCTTTGGCTCAGGTCATGATCTCAGGGTCCTGGAATCGAGTCCCGCATCGGGCTCTCTGCTCCACGGGGAGCCTGCTTCCTCCTCTCTCTCTGCCTGCCTCTCTGCCTTACTTGTGATCTCTGTCAAATAAATAAAATCTTTAAAAAAAAACAAAACAAAACAAACAAAAACAGTCTTTTTCCCCAAAGGGCTGTGGAGATACACTCACCCGAACCTTTCCAAGTTCTCCTTTCAGTTCTTGAATAATATTAACATTAACATTTCCTGTTTGTTGCAGAGGGAAAGTCTCTAATAAGCATTCATCTTCAATTGCACTTAACCTCCCATCCAGGAGGCTGAGACTCTAACTCTTAACACTAGTGTAACCCTTTATCCCCCGTGATTCCCAAAGAGTGAAAACTACGTCCCCTCAAAAAGCCAGCAAGTCCCTTTAATTATTTTTTATACTATGCCATCACATATCTCAATAAATTTCTTTACATCTAATCACAAATAAGTCAGAGAATTGGAGAAACCTCTAACAAAGGTATACTAATGCCCACCCATGTAAATGATTACAAAACTGATGGAGATAAAAGAGTTCTCAGGATACCTGAGTTCCTTCATTATTTGCAGAAACTCTACTAGTCTTATATCCTGCAGTGCTTCACATCGTCCCCACCATCAGAAGGCGCTGAGTTCTACCTCACAAACATCCTACATGCATCCCATTGTAAACCATGCATTCAGCCACTCATCCTTCTAAGACAAGAATCTGGACATCTAAGCTTAGGAGAAGGGGACAAATGATGCATGTGGAAAAAAAATGTTCACAGACAAATGAACTCATCCAAAAAGAGTGGAGGACAGAGATGTTAACTCCGACCCAGTGAGATGTAAGCCTGAACAGGATTAGACAGTGAACTAAATTTTACAAATATGGTCTGTGCTGAATCATAAGAAAGAAAAAGATATCTGAGTACTTATTTTGAATGTTCCTCATTTTTAAAAAAATTACAGACAAGAAGAGGCAGAGAAAATTCTGGAGAATCAACAAAATATTTTGCACATTTATAAACATTTCTCCAAATATTATCAATCTCCAGGATGTGTCGCCTCCTCATTTTTGATTCAGTTAAATATGCCAGCCACATTTCAACCAAAGATGTTTGCTTAATACACAAATAAATCTTAATATACTATACACTCTTGCATTTGAGAAAATCTCCAAATGCCAAATGAAGCCAACTGTTAAATAACAAATCACAATATTTGTTAACAAACTTTTCAATCGAGCTGCTGTTTCCCCCCCTCTTTGCTAACTGATTTCCCTCTGCCATTGTGTTTTGCATATGCTTGAGGAACACATTGTGTAATGGCTAAAAAATGTGACTGAAGGTTTTGAAGTCCTTTGTTTTTAAAAATAGTGCCACATGAAAAAATGTTCATCATCACTAGCCATTAGGGAGATTCAAATTAAAACCACATTGAGATACCACCTTACACCAGTTAGAATGGCCAAAATTAGCAAGACAGGAAACAACGTGTGTTGGAGAGGATATGGAGAAAGGGGAACCCTCTTACACTGTTGGTGGGAATGCAAGTTGGTGCAGCCACTCTGGAGAACAGTGTGGAGGTTCCTCAAGAAGTTAAAAATAGAGCTTCCCTATGACCCTACAATTGTACTACTGGGTATTTACTCCAAAGATACAGATGTAGTGAAAAGAAGGGCCATCTGTACCCCAATGTTTATAGCAGCAATGGCCACGGTCGCCAAACTATGGAAAGAACCAAGATGCCCTTCAACGGACGAATGGATAAGGAAGATGTGGTCCATATACACTATGGAGTATTATGCCTCCATCAGAAAGGATGAATACCCAACTTTTGTAACAACATGGATGGGACTGGAAGAGATTATGCTGAGTGAAATAAGTCAAGCAGAGAGAGTCAATTATCATATGGTTTCACTTATTTGCGGAGCATAACAAATAACATGGAGGACATGGGGAGATGGAGAGGAGAAGGGAGTTGAGGGAAGTTGAGACTATGGACTCTGAAAAACAACCTGAGGGGTTTTGAAGGGGCGGGGGGTGAGAGGTTAGGGGAGCCAGGTGGTGGGGTATTAAGGAGGGCACGTATTGCATGGAGCACTGGGTGTGGTGCAAAAGCAATGAATACTGTTACGCTGAAAAGAAATTAAAAAAAAAAAAATAGTGCCACCACCTGAGAAATAAATATGATGTCTAAGAATGGGCTCATTTTTATAAAAATGCTTTAAATGATTCAAATATCTTAACTTATATAAGTGCAACCACTTTTAAAACAACTTAGGAAACATAATACATCCAGCTTTGGACAACCAGCAAAAAGGGCCAAAAGCCAGATTCCCCTCAAATCAAACATGATAAATGCAAGTATTTTGTTTTCCGTAGATCATAATACAATACAGTTAATGGAGCCAAAAGAGAAATTTGAGGTTCTGATACTTTAATGTGCAATGGGCCAACTATTTATTCTGTGCCCAACTGAGGGTTAACTTTCCCCAGGGATTTTTTATGATTCCCCAAACAGAATGAATATTTGCTCCCTCACCAACTTACAGAGATAGGACAGATGGGTGGATGGATGGATAGTTGGATGGCTAGAGAGATAGAGTGGTAGGTTGGTAGACAGATAGATGGATGATTGGTGGATGGATGGGTGGCTGGATGGATGGATAGATGGATAGATAGACAGGCAGACAGATAGACAATCTTCAAAGGATTTGTATCCAGAATGCATATGTCAGTACTCTATAGTAAAAGGATAAATGACTCAACAACAACAACAAAAAATATGTGAAAGATTTGAACAGACAATTCACCAAAACAAACAAACAAACAAAAAAAAATATATATATATAGGAATGGCCAATAAACACATGTTCAGTATCATCAACCATTAGAAAAATAGAAATTCAAGCATGAGTGATGCTTCATACACATTTCTAAAATTTCTAAAGTTAGAATACTGAATGCTGGCAAGGGTATGGAGCAGCCCAAATTCTCATATATTGCTGAAGGAATGTTAAAAAAATTTTTTTTTTGGAAAACAGTTTGGCCAGGTCTTATAAAGATGTACATTTACCATATGACTAGGTAATTTCACTTCTAAAGAAATGAAAACGTGTCTACGGAAAGATTGGTAGATCAATGTTTACAGCTGTCCTAAACATGGCTATTTAAAAATCTGGGAACAGTCCAACCATCCCTTCACAGGACTATAAATGGTAAACTGTGGCCATTCATATGATGGAATACTAATCAGCAAAAAAAATAGAAACAAGCTACTGATACATAAATGTATCATGTACATGGATGAATCAGTCACATACAGGAGTATCTACTATATGACTCTTTGATCTTACATGATATTCTAGATCAAGCAAAACTAATCTGTAGTTACACAAATCAAACTGGTGGTTGCCTGGAGTATAGAGTGGGGGACTGAATGCAGAGAGGTAGGCTGAGGGAACTGTCCTGCATCTTGATTTAGATGGTGGTTACATGGGTGTATACACTTGTCAAGTTGAAACACTTAACATGGATACATTTGATTGTAAACATTGCTGTATACTGTCTTTGATTGCATGTAAGCTGTAGTTCAATGATACTAAAATTGTTAACTCTTTATGAAGATAATTCTCTTGTGTGAATAAAGAAATAACATAAAATCAGGGTGCCTGGGTGGCTCAGTCCACGAAGTGTCTGCCTTCGGCTAAGGTCATGATCCCAGGGTCCTGGGATCAAGACCAGCATCAGGCTCCTTGCTCAGAAGGGAGCCTAATTTTCCCTCTTTTTCCCACTCATGCTCTCTCGCTACCTCTGTCTCTCTCAAATAAATAAGTAAATCTTTAAAAAAAACCATAACGGGGTGCCTGGGTGGCTCAGTGGGTTAAGCCTCTGCCTTCAGCTCAGGTCATGGTTTAAGGGTCCTCGGATCAAGCCCCGCATCAGGCTCTCTGCTCAGCGGGGAGCCTGCTTCACTCTCTCTCTCCATCTACCTCTCTGTCTACTTGTGATCTCTCTCTGTGTGTCAAATACATAAATAAAATC